>JAOEHI010003738.1:0-10554 GCA_025447815.1 Percopsis transmontana | reverse complement strand
GAGAGAGAGAGAGAGAGAGAGAGAGAGAGAGAGAGAGAGAGAGAGAGAGAGAGAGAGAGAGATCGATCCTGCATTTAGTCAGTTTAACACCAGAGGGAGGAATGGAGAGTCAACATACAATATAACCAGAATGTCTTACTGCATAGTTTTGCTCAAGCATCACTCTTTTACAGAATGTCACATTCATACACTGATACTATATCTGCTCCTCTTCGAGTTTAATTTAGATTTGAACTTTGAAATTCCATCTCTCTAAATCTCAAAATGTCAAAGTAATTTAACTGGCCTGCCTGACTACTTCAGTGTTTTCAAGCAGCAAAAATAAAAAAAAGCAACAATTAATCCACAGACAGACCGCTTTGCAGTCATGCTAGAAAGATAATAGAATAATGAATAGAAATCCCTCCACTGTTGATTGACCACAGAAGGTAAAATACTGTATTTAATTTGCTTGTTTGTTGTTTGCACACGGCCGGAAATGACCACACAGCACCAAAAACTATGAAAAGTTTTAACGTCACACATAAATACACCTACACTCCACCATCCTATTACCATCCATCCCTCCATCCACCACAAAGACGCATCTGACAGGCCAGTCCATCGGGGGCCTTTGGCTCACAATGCAGAGCAGATTAGTGGTGGGGCTCCAATGCACAGTGAAAACGCTGCTGCAGCAGAGGGCGGCACGACTCGGCCGCTTCGGCCGCCGCTCAAAAGCGCTAAGACGTTTTATTTCTTACATTTTATCGGAACTATGCAGGCCACTTGCAAACCAGGTCCCTGACGACGGTCAACACTAGCCCCAAATCTGCCATACCCCCCCCCCACACCTCGCCAAAATAAATCCTTACTGACCAACAGTCCCCGGACACTCACCGCACCCCCCACCCGCCCACGCCTGTCTAAATCTGGCTTGAGCTCCAATCTCGGCTTGATGGGGTGTGTTGAGAAAAAAAAAGAGGAAAAACACAGTGGGAAAAATTTAAATCTTGTGTTTTGTGCGGGTGGTGTGTGAGGGGTGGGGACGGGGAATTACGTGGAAAGCCGAGGCGGCTCCTGAGGGCTGAATGGACGGAAGGGGTCCCTGAAAGATGCCGCTTGTTATTAGTGTGTAAACACTGCCAAGCTGCTGAGAAGCTGGTAAAGACACATAAAGACGCTGTCTGTGGACACGTCGTATTATCCCTCTGTACATTAACTGGCTGGCTTAATACTTAGTAGCCCCCCACCCCACCCCTACCAAATATCTCTCCCTCTGTAATCTTTTCTAGACAATGGCCGAGAGAGTTAAACAGAGGCGGAGGGGAAAAGAGAGAGGCGGATACGTGAGAGAGGCAGATACGAGTGGCGAATCCACGAGGAGCGCTGGTCTTTATCGCTATCTAACACTGTGAGTGTAGACACTGACTCCGAACCACGTGGGAGTGTAAAGAGTGTAAAGAAAATACATAGTGCGCTCATAGACGTCTTAAAAATCATTTTCAGGAAAATCATGCTTCAGAATAGGCCCTTATGAACAAACTCATTCTCATTAGAATTATGTATTATTTGTTTTCCCGATTCTAATAAGCAATTAAAAATTATAAATGAGAAAAAATTCATTATATGATAGAAAACCAATTGCTGACAAGTTTTCTTGGTGAGGCTATTCCAGTTAATCCAGTCTAATTAATGTGCAAACATAAAAACAAAATCCTCAAGTGAAGCAGAGTCCAAAGAAGATAAATGCTAAGCTAATGTCAACATTAAACTGAAACTATTGCTCTCCATCTAAACTGAAATTGCAAACCTCACTAATGAAAGTCAGAATAGAACTTGCAGCCTATCTTGGTGCATGCAAAAAAAAGTCACAATGCCGGAAGGTTTTAAAATACTTGTGAATAATACTACAGATTTAAGTTGGTGGTTCTGAGTTATGTACATTTTCATCTCACTTTTAGCCTGTTACTAAATCTTCGCACGGAATCCCTGAATGCTAAAATAAATTATAACCCTTTGGATACATTACATGCACTATACTCTCGACCTATACTGAACGAACACGGGGCCCTTCTGCCTTATTCCATCACTCCCATGATGCACTATAATTTTCATCTGTCCTCTTCCACGCTGTATAGCGGGGGGTATCATTAGAGCAGCAAAAACCCCAGTAAGCCTATATTATTCTTAATATGCTGCAACCTATACTCTTTATGTCACTACAGTTCTCACTCTCTCTCTTACTCTCTCTCTCTCTCTCTCTGTAGTGAATGAAACCATCTGCATAAAACCAATACGCCTGTAATTATATAGCCGACAGCGCACACATTGCCTGTATACATATCTTAAACACACGTGCACACGCACGCACACAGTGTCTGGCCCTGGGAGGCCATTAGAGTAAACCACGTGAGTGGCAGTGAGGCACCTATTCAGGGCTCTCTATTGTTCACACTAAGGTAAGTGGGAGAGCCTTCACACTATAATCTGCGCATGCACACACACACGCATGCAAATATACAGTTTGTGGAAATGAGAAAAGTGAGAAAATAAACATTGAGGTAAACATAATATGTTAGTGTAGTTCAGTTTTAATTTGCCCAGCCTTGTGAAACCACAGCAAGCTAAACACGCTGCATATATTGGTGGCCTTGCGCATGTGTGTTTGCATACACACCATATGAAGTGAGCAGCGCTTTCTTCCCCCTGGTGTCAGACAATACAGGGGTGCTCCTGAGCAGTTCACAGCAATACTGAATCACTGTAATCTCTCCGTGTATCTTGGATGAAACACAAAAAAAAAACATAAAATCAATAACTAATACCTTTGTGTGTTGTGTCTCTGCTTGTCTGTGTTCAGCAAGCACCTTCCCTCATACTGTGTGTGCCAGGGAATAATATAAGCGTGTGCGATTTAGAAAGGCCAGTTTCAGAAGAATAGAGGCGGTCAGGCTTCACTAACGGGTCAATATTCACAGCAACACGCCTAAACCTTCATGTATAATGTCAACATTATGAAATATGGTTTTAATGAATCCCTGGAGGGACTGTTTTAACTGAGCAAATACTGGGGTCAGGCTGTTCTGTAAACAGTGTTGAAACAGCAAGACTAGGTTTGAGCAGATTGTTCAAAGCAACCTGTCGTCAAGCAGATGAAGCATTGACAGCACCCAGCATTATGGGACGGATGTTCACAGAAAGTTACGAGTTAGAAATGTCAAAAGTGTACGTTTTAGTTTCAAAATTCATCTAAACAATACGTTCACTAAAACTGACTGGGTCTCAGACACCTAGAATTTCCATGTGTTGATTTCAAATGGATAGTTTGGATGTTTTGATGCCTATTCTTAAACGACCTGCGATGTTTCCGCGATTCTGCGATAGTTATCACCAGTATTTCATGAGTTGAAGTCCAAGTATCAAGTATAGAATTTGCTTTGTGAAATGAAGTGATACACAGACAAACTAGAGATTATAGACATTTAGCAATCACAGATGTAGCATAGTATAGTAAACAGTAATATTAATGATGAAATACATTTTGAATGTCAAGGAGCTTTGCTTGTTAAGGTACAACTTAATCTTCCTAATTTTTTTCCTGGGGAGCCGCTATAAGTCTGCTGTCCTTATTTTGGAGAATGTTATCTACTTGTAAAACTGGTGGTTAACCGGTTCAATTGTTGACAAATGTACTAATTGTAAGTCGCTTTGGATAAAAGCGTCTGCTAAATGCTGTAAATGTAAAAATGTATAAGTCATGTGTTAATGAGCATTACAGACACAACAACATTGCAAACTATTCCTTTAAACAGTTTACGCAATAGCTTCCATTCCAAGGAATCCCACGTTTACTCTTTATTCAGAACATGGCCTTTAACTCTCAATTTTTCTGCCTTCAATGTTTTACTGTTCTGTCTCTCATCCTCTCCCTCTCCCACCCCCAAAGTCTCCCTTCCAACAGGTTTCTTTTTATTAGTTCAGCTAATACCCATTAGAAAAACTTACATGGCCAACCCCTCTTCCCCACACCCACCCCTTAGGCATGTGGGAGCTGCCGCTTGCTGTGGGCTAGCTTCATTCTACAAGCGGAAAATTGTTTAGTAGCATTTCACGGCCGATGGGTTATGGTAATCCCAGAGAAGCACCGGCCTGGAAACAAATGAACTGGGAGAGACAGAATATTAGCATAGAGTTCCAAATCAATTCGCAGCACTGGGATAATGTTATGTCTGAGGAACGTATGTGTCATTGATGCTTCGTTAACTCACAGAGGCTGTCCCGCACCTCTGAACAGAACATACAACACTCTGCGGGCTGGTTTGATTGACCGGTTAACTGACGGATTTGCTGACGTATTAAGCAAAAAGGTAACATCAACAGTAAAGTCTCGTATATGACCTGAATCAAACTCATGCCTAATGCCTTCACATACTGTAAGTCAGCAAATTACAGTGCAGGATACAAGGTATAATGCATGAAATAAACAAAAATAAATTAGTATTAAATAATTAGAACAGAAAACAAAAAGAATACTGGATAATAGTACTACTTGGCTAATAACTATGAGACCACTAGCTGGTAGTAACTATACATATTACTAGAGGCATCATATTGTACAAAGTTAACAGGTAACACACTACTAAAGTACATTTTGAAGCTAAGAGTAAATGCTAACACTGGGTTCATTTGGAGTAATTGAAAATCTGTTTCTATCAGAGAGAGAGAGAGAGAGAGAGAGAGGTGTTTGCTGACCTCCCACCCAGAGAAGGTAGACGTGGAAAAGGTCAAGGTAGCAGAGGTCGAGGAGGTGGTGGCAGTCGGAGGAGGACCAAAGAGAGAAGAACAACCTCAGCTCCCTCCAGTGTCTCCAAAGGTTTACTGTTTTTTTTAACACTTTCTAGTTCATATAAAGTATACTGTATATTTAGAATTTATACATCAGTTAGTTCTGACCAAGTAATTTGATTGGACAAGAGGCATTCCATGAGTGCTGATATATATAACAGCAGTTGGCCGAGCCAAATAAAAGAATAAATAAACAAACAAATCATAATCGGCTGTTGCTTATTACTGTTAACTACTAAATGGCACGTATAGAACTGCTGATATTCAATATAATGCACTCCCTCTCGTGTGATATTGCTTAAATATTCTACATATATTTCCTCTTGTTTATCCAAGTACCTGTCATGCCAATAATGCATTTCTGAAGTGAGAGGTGGAGTTTGACAGGTGCGTGTGAAAAGAAAAAATAGGGAGAGAAAATAACAGAGAGCAAGGAAAACTGTTAGAGTTAACTGTTAGTGTCACACACACACACACACACACGCACACACACACACACACACACACACACACACACACACAGAGCAAGCGAGAAAAAGCCATCTGGGCTAGCCACAGTCCCTTGGGAATATATGCGCGCATGTGTATGTGTGCGATAGATTTTGAGTGACTGGCCGTGCTGTTGACTGCAGTGATGATTTTACATGACAATTAACCCTATTAGCTTCTCGGTTGCCGGGTGTATGCGTGCGTGTGTGCGTGTGTGCGTGTGTGCGTGTGTGTGTGTGTGTGTGTGTGTGTTATGAGAGGCCAGCAATTCTGGTGTCTTCTTTTGCGCGGCAAAAACAGCAGCCAGTCAGCAAAGCTGTAGAGCTGCGTGTAAACATCACACAACAAAACCACGAGGATTAAAAAAAAAAAAAAAAGGAATTATGATATGTCTAAAATAAGAGTTTTATTTTGGTCATATCTTAATTTTTATTGTTACACCCAAAAAGTTATTATAATTTGGTGGATGTTACGGGGAAAAAACATTGTGGTTGCAAAATGTTTCAGTCTATTTTTTTATTATTTTCATAAACACACACACACACACACACACACACACACACACACACACACAGCGTGGCAAACCCATCAGAAATGAAAGCCTCTGATCTGGACACACACACAAGACTTAGCTCAGCGGAAAAAGAGCTAAGAGTGAGAAGAGAGAGCGAGAGACAGAGACGGTTGGGTTTTGATTGACAGGACTGCATCTGCCTGGGGAATACACTTGAGATGTGTATGTGTGTGTGTGTGTGTCGGGAAAGAGGGGAGGAGGGGGGTGTTGATGGAGGCCATAAAACAAGGTCGCTCTGTTTCCTTTAACAACAAACGTCTAGGGAATGTAATTTCATATATTCTTTCATATAGAGGGTTCACAATAAATGCCCCTATATAGTGAATGTACCAATACAGAAGAAATCAACCTGGCTGTTCAATAGCACACATTTTAGCTGTACTTTCAAAAGCATTTACAACACTGTCCTATTAGCTACATAAAACCCCTAACATGTATTCTGTGAGATACAATAAAACCCAGAGGCATACTCTAGCAGGGTCAGCACCTAAATAGACAGGGTCGGATTTGGATCTTGAGAAAAATTCTTTTCGAAAGGTTCCCCCGGTGAGGAAATGTGAAAAATCGCTGGGTTGGAAGGTGAAAGGACAACATGGAGAAGGTTTTCTAATAGAGACGGCAGATTATCACGGCTGGGTATGTTACTGCTATACTGTTACTGCCCAAACACAATGCAACAGCTAACCTCACTCTAAAGAGATTAGCTGTGCATTTCATTCACCCCCCCCCCCCCACACACACACACACACAGGTCTCTTGGAGCACTCTCAGAGGTGCGTCTGTGTGCCACACAGATTTAGAGATTAATCAAACAGAAAGGCAATAGAGAGGGAGGGAGGGAAATAGAGGGAGAGAGGGAGGGAGGGAGAGAGAGAGAGAGAGAGAGGAAAGGGAGGGAGGGAAAGGGGCCAACTGCAGGGCCCCTGCCAGCTAGCTCTGAGGGCCCCTGTGAGGGCCCCCAACGTTGGGCCTCAGGGGCCCTCAGAGGGCCTGCTGGATCACACACTCGACAAATATTGGGATTGGAGCGCTGGCAAAGAGGGGGCCTGTATGTGTGTGTGTGTGTGTGTGTGTGTGTGTGTGTGCACACGTGGGTCCCTGCAGCAGATGGCCGGGGATGTTCGGTTAAGACAGACGATTGATTTGAGGAAACAGATATCCTGCCTCGTTAAGCAGAAAGCACCTCTGGGACCTGGGGAAGGGGGGGGGGGGCGGTAGTGGAGTGCTTGTCTAACCTCTGCCATTGCCAATTGCAACAGAGATGGAGGGCAAGGGAAAATGAGAGCAGAATATTCGTGCGCAGGCAAGAGAGAGAGGAGAGGAAATGTGCGGGGCCAAAAATATATGCACCTATTGAAATTCATGGTTCTCAGCGTGAGAGGAGAGGAGAGGAGAGGTTAATGCCAGTATTGTATCCTGTACTACTGTTGGAGTTTCATTAATACAGTGTGGTGATATGAAATGCGTGCTTAAATAACTAAAATAATATGTGGACAGTGTATGTGCACGCTGGACTCCCTGTAAGGGCACAAGATGCTTTTGCGGGGGGTTGCAAAGAGCTTTCAAAAGTTTAAATGTTAACTAACTTGTAGACCGTTCCACTTACATGAAATGAAATGTGTATAGTTTGTTGAAATATTTCTTACTGTCTTATGCCTGAGCTTAAAGGAAAAACTAATTCCCCACCAGTGTTCTATGATTTGTTGACACTAGTAGTTGCCAACACGGCAGAAACTTCTTTCCCCTTTATAGGCTAGGTTAAGCAGAGCAATAGCTAACAGAGATAGCAGCTAAGAAATGTCCATCGCAATGCAAGTATACCTGTACTGTAATATACTGTACGTTTTGAAATGTAACAGCTTTTCACCCAGTAACTACCAAGCGCAATTTTACAAAATGTTTTCCCTGCATGAACCACTTTTGGGGGTCGTGGCTCAAAAAGTCAGATAACTGCTGCGGCTGCTCTAGATGCTAAAATAAAACATAGCTGCACTTGCCTCAAAGCGATAACAGCGAAGTGAAGCTCGAGACCCAGTGACATCGATAGACAGGTTCTCATAACACAATCGCTCTGCTGAGGACAATGGCCTGCTCTAGGAAGGGGAAAGAGAGAGAGAGAGAGAGAGAGGGACAATGCAGACAGAAGAGAGCCCCAGCCAGAGAAAACCTAGGTAACATAACAATGGAGGTCAGACGGAGAGGAGACGAGGGAGGACGAGGAAGAGGAGAGGAGAGGAGAGGAGAGAAGAGCGACAAACGGCCTGGCCTCTTAGCTGACTGAGGGATGTAGACGCGAGAAAAACTGGAGGGAAAGCGGAGAGAGAATTCTGCTGTTGTTTGGGGCCTGATACACACCAGAACCCAAGGTTGGAAGGAAAAATGAAAAGACATGTGACTGAGAAAGCAGGAACCAGAGTAAGTTATTTTGTCCTTCCTTCTTTCACTTTGACTGTTTTTTTTAAATCAATTACTAAGCATGGTTAAACTGTACTATCAATGTGTTTGAATGTCAAATTTTGACTTCAGCAAAGGTATCAATTGTGTTACACCATTCAGATACATGTCAATAAAAAATTAACCATTTCTTTATTGTATAATTTTTTCGCAGCAGACAAAAAAAGGAAAATAAAGCAGTAGAAGAATAAACTGACGCCGGAGCACTCGCTTCTGTGAAACAAATGTCTCCGGCGTTATCTCGGCGTTGATAGCACGGTATTAATTTCTAACTGCCGAAGCATTGCCGTAACCTTTTAGCTGAGCCGTGATGCCAGCAGGATAGCGCGTGACACCACTCCGCACACTCTCCAATAAAAGGTCTCTCTCTTCCATCTAATATTAGACATCAGTCCGGAATTTTCCCTCTGTACTAATCAGGAATCTGACACTGACAGAGGTGTGTGCATGCCAAGAGAAGATTGGCATTATTTATCTCCCCCCCCCCCCTCTCTCCTAAAGTGCGACCTGGTAGTGTAAAATCAAGCCTCTCTCTCTGTCGACATCCCTTTAATTGGCTAAAATGATAGCCTGGCGTCAATACGCCATTTAAAAAAACAAAACCGCTTGCTGTCGTCTGATTTTTTTCTCTCTCTCTCTCTGTCATTTGCCCTCTTTATTTAATCAAACCATGGTCGTTGTGGATCTCCACAGAGGCCATATTGCAGCCAACTCTTTGTGTTTCAGCGTTAAGAAATTAGGATGGAGACTCCATTCTAGAAAGAGAGCAAAAGAGCGAGATTGAAATGGAGAGACAGAGAGATGAAGGATCTCATTAGTCCAGGCTTCTTTAAGAAGAAGATTATCGGTCTGCACAAGAGTTAGAGATTTAAATTACATTATAGGAAACACTTTTTGTTATTATGATACCTCCATCTGTAGAAAATGCAAAATATAGCTTGCACTGTTTCAAGTGTACAGTTGTGCCATGCAATTTATATGTGGCAAAGCAAAATTATTTAAAATAATGCTGTATAAACTATCATTAATTGTTAATAATTGTTAGTTTAATGGTAATGCAGTATTTCAATGATTAAAAAAAAACAACCTTTTATATTATAATTTTTTGTTGGCAACTACATTTCCTTCTTTTTTTCTTCTTGTAAATGGATGTATAATTTAATTAAATTCAGATAATAGGAAAGGTTTAAACCAAAATAATTTTGACATCAAAACAAAATTTTTACATCGGCACACACTAATTCATCATATCATAAACACAATAAATAAAATGGCATTCTGGTCTTTCAGATAATGAAGGGCCTATGGACATGGAAGATAACAAAAAAAATCAAAATGGTATGTGCGTATGTATGTTTGTGTATGTGGGGATGTGTGTGTGAGAAAGAGAAAAAGACAGAGAAAATGAGAAATAACTGTTTGTTTTTGTATTTCCCAGTGTGTGGGTGAACACTGTAAAAGCATCCTCACTCTGGCTTTGTGAATATTTTCCTCTAATGAATAGATGTTTCACTTGCCATTTTAGGCCACAATCATGTGTCATTTCAAGAAACCTTTTACATATTCGCTGTAGAGAAACGTTCCATTATCTGACCTGACTATCTTTCCTGTCTGGAGTCTGCAGGCAACACACTAGCAGGACACACACACACACACACACACGCACACAACACACAAACACATATCTAGTTGAGGAATGGAGGAAAGGTACTAAGGCTGGAAAGAAAGAAAGAAAGAAAGAAAGAAAGAAAGAAAGAAAGAAAGAAAGAAGAAACGAGAAGGGGTGGGCTAGCACTTTGTCGCTTTACGAATTTGATTAATTTTTTTGAACAAAGAATTAGAGAGAAGCGATGAAAGTCAAGATGACATTCAGAATTTGTTTAAACCCTCAGACGGCTTCCATGAAGGCTAAAGGTCGCTAAATAAACTGTATTTTGTGGTATTCACTGCCCTTGTATAATAAATAAGGTGTGTGCGCTATTCCTCCTATAAAACCAGGTATTATGGGACAAATGAGGCTGTATAATGAAGTGTGATTAATCACATTAAACGTACACCATGTGGTGGCACAGGCACGTACACACACACACACACAGGTTAGAATCCCGAATCAGAGCTGTCATATGTGGGGCAGTTACTGACTATGAGATAAACGGTCATCTAGTCACTCAGATGACTAAAATACAAATTAAGTAGTCAAATGAATTTGA
>JAOEHI010003736.1:0-10556 GCA_025447815.1 Percopsis transmontana | reverse complement strand
CAATGCTGAGGTTGTGAGTTCAACCCTCACCTGGAGCAGTGAGCTTTTCCTTTGTAACATTGTATATAGAACCAATGTCACTGCTGTGTCTACCGGCACAGCGGGCAGAGTAAGTCTCCTTGTGTTTGGCGGGACATCTGTGACCATTGACAATTGTTCTAAACCAGTAAAGAACCAATCAGACGAGAGCGGAAGGAGGTGAAGGGGTTTAATACCACGTGAGATGAAAATAACTATTTCATTGGTCAACAACCATGTTCTATGCTCCATGTAGGCTCAAGAGTGTCCACGATATTGAATTTGTCTAAACCAGTATAGAACCAGTCAGACCACAGTGGGAGGGGTTTTATACCAAGTGAGTAGAAAAAAACCATTTCATTGGTCAACAACCATGTTCCATGTAGGCTCAAGAGTGTCCACCATATTGAATATGCCATAGCTTGGGTTTTAGGAGCAGTCTTTGTAAATGTATGTTGTATCATATATATATATCAGATTTGCATTTAGTTTCCTCTTACATCACCTATGCTTGTATGTAGGGCACATTCTACTGTACTGCTTTATGTTAATCAAACTATGGGTGGTTGCATGTAGTTGTTAATGATTAATTTTCAGTCGCCATGGAAACATCTGACATCACAGACATAGTAAATATTACTGATCTATAAATATAATCAGGAGTATACAAGCAGCATAAAACATGAGTACATTAGTAGTGGACATAACTACGCACCGAGCACTCCTCCTGGAGGGTCTGCAGACAGCCAGAGCGGTCGTTCCTCACACAGCAGCCAGAGTCTCTCTCCTTGGCTCGCTTTTCCTGGATGAGCTTGTGGACCTCCTCGTCCTGGTGCATGCAGGGGGAGAACTTGGCTCCCAGGTGAATCAGTGCCTCCTTTGGGACAGTACAGCGCTTGGTTAGAACCAGATTTAAAGGTGCAGTAGGCAACTTTGGAGAATTGAACGAGAATGTCCAAAAATGTAAAACAACCATGGAAAAACAACCATCGTATTCATTTTAAATATTTTCCTCTTCCTTCTTTACTACCATGCATATATTTTTTTGAATCCTTTTTTGAAACCTATTGACCAATGGGTGGGTAGCAGCAGCCATTTGTTCAATTCTAGTTCTAACTTAACACTGAAAACAAGCCAAAAGACATCACATACTCACCGAACTCGGCCCCACCCAGAAGTTTTCTTGTTCGACAAATTTGACATTTTCATAAACTCCCTTATTCCTTAACACCTGAAATGGATATAAGAAACATACAGTGGTAAAGTATACTGGCATCCTTTAATCATATGATTGTAATAGCATTGAATTATGTGTTCATTCAGTGATTGCTAAGTTCAGTTGCATATAATTACTCATTATGTAAACCATCAGACAAACAAGTCAGTGCTAACTTGAACTAGATGCACATATACTTACAGAGTCAACATATTCCTGCTGTGAGAAGCCAAAAGGGGCAATACCATAGATAGTGACTGCCAGGATGGTAATAAGCAAATGGACAAATGTTAACCAGTAGGTGAAGAAAGGCCTAGGGAGAGGAGAAGGAACACAAAATTTTAGATTAGGTTCCCTCATTCTACCTCTGAAACAATTTAACACCATTTAATGGGTCATGTTAGGTCAGGTTAGAACCACAATTTCTTCGGGCAATTCTTTGAAACATCAGATCCTGATAAGGACTGTAGAACAACGTATGGGGCGTAATCGGTCAGCATGCAACACTTACAAGACAGTACCTGTGAGGCAATGCTGAGGCTGTGAGTTTGACCCTCGCCTAGATAGAGCAACTTCTTACTATTCAGTTTAGGCCTACTTGCAGTATTATCAGTCTATGCATGGTTGAATAATAGACATTTGGTACATTTAGTACCTGTGATCGTCCATATCTTCGATCTGTCTCTGGATGTAGCTGTCGATGCGTTTGCGGTAGGTCCGGTTGGTAAGGCGACCAACCATGCCAAGCCCATAGGGCCTCTTCTCCCGAGCGAACAGCTTCTTAACAGGAACAGCAATCCTCTGGCCCCGCTGCTGGGGCCCGTTGATGCTCACCACTTCCTGTCGCAAACGCACCTTGGGCTGGAGCGGGGCACCGTCCTTGGCCTTACGCCAACCCCGCTCTAAGGGCCTGACGGCAGACGGACGCATGCAGGATAGGTTAGTGGTTATGTCCCACCAGAAAGGTTGTGGGTTTGATCCCCAACAAGTCCTTAATACTTGCGACAGTGTATACATTGTGCTATCATAGTGCTCTTTAGCAAGACATTACATCTTTCGACAGAGTCCTCACCGCGGTTGAGGGTTTGAGCATCATTTCATATCTAAAAAGACTCATCTACATCTATTGAAGGATGTTTATATACCCACAGCATGAGGTGACTTCTCTCCAGCTCTTCCTTGTCCAGGGCACTCCCTGTGAGCTCCTGTTCGTCTGCCTCTTGGTTAAGCCCCTCCTCTTTAATGGCTGCTTCCGATGGCGTCTCAAAAACATCGTCAGCGTAGCTGGACAGCTCGTCCTGCAGGCCATCCTGCAGACAGGAACAAGGGTATATTAAAGAGAAATGTGATTATGTGGAATGCTAGCCAAATTTCCAAATAATGACATAATATATACATGTATTATCATGTGTAAAAGGCCTACATTATGTGTATTATTTTTTATTGTGTCCTGTCAAATCATACTGGAAACAGCGGATCATGTGAGAGGCAGGCTATAAATCAGGCACAAAAAAATTCTAAATTGTTTGATTTAGGTATGATTCTAAAAGTCTATGATTCTAAAATTCTGTAGGGTATGATCCTACCTGACCATACACATTGCAGTAAACATATAGTTTTGTTGCAGTTTTATTTTCTAGAATTGTGAAATGATTAAAATAATATTGAATTAGGACCTGGACCTGGTTTAGCTGAGGTGTGTTGTGTCAACTCACCCTGGTGAAGAAAGACGTGTCTAGCTCATCTGGGAAGTCTACCGTGTCGTGGTCAAGAAAACCAGGTGGCATGAAGCTCCGCCTGCGGCATCGCCGGGACGCGCTGTCTCGCACGGTTCGGCCCTAACAAACAGACACACATTAATTAATAATACAGTAGTTTACTGTAATAGTGGTCACAACCATATCAGTCAGTTTAGTTTTGTTGAAAAAAATCCTACTATGAATGGCACTGAAATATTATTATAGGTACACTCCCCAATTGTGTTCTAGCACTTAAAGAACCATAAATTCCATCCTCAGCTGTGCATGAAAGTACATGTTGACATATGGGAAGGGGTAAAGAACAGTGTGAGTCTATAACAGCCATAGGTGTGGGAGGGGCAGGCACTCAAGGTTTTTGGAGTACTGGTTTCAACCACAACGGTTTTTCTGTCCCTTAATAAAACCTTAATATGATTTATTTAACACAGTCAACGGTTTATGACCGTTTTCCCAGTGAACACTTTCGATATATAGTGACGCTGATCCATTTGCAATGGCTCAGTAGTAGTGTTGACATAAAGCGACACTGTGACCTAATGCTTGTGTAGGTACATTGGGTTTGTTAAAGCAGTCTGTCACAGCTGGAGAAATCCCAAGCAGTGTGTTAACAACCTGCACATCATGACGAAGATGAAGATTATGTAGTAGCAGTGACCTGTGTGTGTGTGTGGATTAGTAATACTCATGCAGTGCCTGTTGACGTGATGCCTCCCTGCACTTCTAAGTGCACATGTCTCCTGCGTTGTTTGCATTGTCTCAGTATTCCGTTGTCTCAGTACAGAACTGTATTGTAATCCTGTAATCGGGTACTTTTATGCCGTAGCTAAGCCCCGACCATGCGAGCCCCTCCGCTTCCGGCTAGCGCTATTCTCTCGTTTATACAAAGTTGATTAATTGTGAACGTGTCTCCCTTGGGTCCTCAGCATCACACCTGTTCCGTGTGAAGTCGATTGGGTGAACGGCTCTCGACATAATCGAAATACACACAGACACACAGACAGACACACAGAGATTCCTGTCTTTATTAGAGAGACATTATTTGGAATATTCTACAGCAATCAACCTCACTACTGAGCATTCAGTGGCTTTATTATGTCGGGCCATCTGGACCATAATTGTTTGTGTGAATGTGCCTGCGTGCACTAACATCTGCGTGGGTGTGGATGTGTGCGTGTGTGTACTTTATGCGTATGTATGTGAGTGTGTATACACAAAACCAGTTCAGTTTACTAGTTAAGTGATTGGGTGGCTAATTTAATTGAATGGTTAATAGACATACAGACTGACAGATTGGTTAATAGATAGACAGACGGAAGGACTGATTCATTCATTGATTAGTCCATTGATTGATTGACACACACCTTCATCAGCGCTGCTGCGGCTCTGAAGCCCATGGCAGCCACAGACTCCCGCTTACGTCGCCGTGGCAACCTGTTGAGGGCTGAGCGGGAGCTAGAGAAGGAGCACAGCGAGGCGGTACCCGGTGTGTGGGGGGCGCTGAATCCATCGTCTGCGTCTGCCATGCGGAAGGCCCTTCCCCGTGCCAGAGGGTCCACAATCTAGACAGACGCACAAGCCTACATGTTAGGGGCCGAGGGCCACAGCACATTAGAGATGTGGGACCTGAGACACTTGCCCTCGAGTCCGACATGAGTCACAAGTCACAAGTTACTTGAGACTTGGGATTTTGTGGCAGACTTGACACCAATAAGAAGGACTTGACTATGTATTCTATGTTTATTACTAGGCACTTGACTTGACTTGGTATTCTACGTTTATTACTAGGCACTTGACTTGACTTTTGTCTCAAGTGTGTGGGGAAATTGTGATGGTGCAATAAACAGCGGACTCGGTCACACTGCACTCTGCAGCATGCAGTAAGACAGTCCATAGGGCAGTGGTTATCAAGCTTTATGAGCCCTGACCCCCCATTTACATGTCACAAGCAATGAAACACTTCTTATAATAATAATAATAACATAACGACATCAAAATATACAACAGAAACATCCATGAACATAATTAAAAATCCAAGCAATTTACTTTACTAAACCTTTTGCATGAATGCTGTTAAATACGAAAATACATAATTAGAAATAGTGAAATAAGCATCGTAATAGTGAGCCTGTCTCAACCACAAGTTACAAGTTAGTCATTTAGCAGACACTTTTATCCAAAGCGACTTACAATAGCATGCTGCTATAAAATGCTATTACATGGAGCAGGTAGGGGTTAGGCATCTGGTTCAAGGATGCTTGCAGATAGGCCAACTCCGGGGCTCTCCATGGCCTTCCGGCTCCATGGCCTTCCGGCTGGGAGCCCAGTGTTTCATTGCCTAGACCACTAGACAATCCTGCACCACCCACCCCTCACTAAAGGCTTCTAGCGACCCCTCGTGGGCTTCAATGATATCAGTGGGTCATTGGAAAGATCCAGACCCATCAAATGGCTCAGTAGTCTGACCCTCTCTCCCTCCCCTCCCAGGCATTGGCCTACCCTCTGCATGCCACGGAAGTGGTGACTGGGGTGAAAGGGTGCAAGGTAGAGCGGGGGAGGGGTCTCAGTGCTGGCCAGAGACAGGTTGTCCTGGCTGGGCAGCTCCAGGTCCCTCATCACCTGGGCCTTCAGCCCGCCGTACAGGTGGCTGCAGTGCTGCAGTCTCTTCCTCATCCATCGTTGGCCGCTGTCGCTGTCCTTACTCACCCCGAACCAGTCCGCTGTGCCCCTGGGGAGAACACGCGGTCAGTCTGGGCATGAATGGTTAGTTTGAATGTCAATCAGCTAAACCGTTGTCATTGAGTTACTGTTGGGTAGCTTGTGGAAGTCAAGTTACACTCTATTGATCGCCGTGGGAAAGGCCCCAGTTGGCTGAGGTCAGGTTTAAGTCCAAGGGGAAGAATTTCATATTTCTTGACTGCTAAGATCTTATTGTTAGAATAATGCAAAATTGTATAATGCACAATTGAACTGGTTTCTTTCTGTACTGGGTTGGGGTCATGAAACCTGTTAATGCCATCAACCAAATAAGTTTCAAATTGGAATTTACAGCAACCTGATGTGATTGGATAATGAGGAAGATGGTTAAGCTAAAACAGAAAGACCAGGCTTTGGCCTGTTTCTATGTATTGTGACCTGTCAGAACTAGTTTGGTGGACTAAAGTAAAGTTTTCTTTGTAATCCTAAAAACAGGGACACAGGAACACAAAAAGATGCTGCTGCTTGTAAGATTTCTAGCAAATGACGTGACCTGTTTGTGTATATATTTTCTGCAGTGTATTTCCATTTGTGTACATTTGTGTCTGTTTTCTGCATGTGTGCGCGCGCGCGTGTGTGTGTGTGTGTGCTGCTGTATATACAAGACCTCTTTTTACAGTAAACCAAACAATTCTGGCCACCACCCACACACACTTCCAAGAAAGAGTGAATGGCTGTCTGACAACACTCATTAAGAAAGACACCAGCTGGGGAAGCCTTTTAAGGTTGCACAGGGGGCAAGTAGAGGAGGCCATGTAACATTGAATGCTGTCCTCCCACAGTGGAATGTTCTAGACACAGACCTCAGGTTTGGGAGGTCTAAAAAAATAGATTTAGATGGATGCTCTTATAGTAGTGGGGATGTGGAGCTGTAAACAGATAAAAGTCAGAGAGAGAGAGAGAGAGAGAGAGAGATATGCAGATAGGAAGCTCCCATCAAGATAACATTTAAATGGTAAATCATATTATACCATTTATGCAAAAGCTAAAACAACCAAACTTTGCCAATCAGGGTGGAAATAGTCCATTCAAAATCATTTGTAAAGGCAGTGCCAGTCAAATGTATTGGCAGGCAAACTATTTACATGAGATCAGGATGGGCTCATGAAGCATACAGTCACACACACATACGCACACCAAATAATGTGAAAAAAATATGCACAGCTGCAGGAAAAATATAACATGTCGGAACATTATCTATGTGTGTGTGTTCTTATCACCTGCCCATGTCAATTTAAGTCACCGTGGCACAGGCGCGTATGCATGTCTTATTTGCCATAGCAGTCAGCATGTCAGCACCCACACACATTCTAAAACATTTACGAGTAAAGACTGTTCTTCTGTGTCATCCCTCAAAAGAGTCAGCAAACCCACATCAATTAGCTTCTATAACCTCCAGGTAAGACCGGTGCGCACAAACATCTATCTAATATAATTACTAAAGGTAATTATATTACAGTGTTTAATCGCTGTTAGAAAAGCCGCAGGGCAATTCTTTGGTTGACTTGATAAACAAACGTTACCCTACTGCAGCTCTCAACTGTTGGTAATCTTCCACTCAGCCTCCGTCCAGCTAGGATCCATCTGACGACTGGTACCACACACAGCGATCACTTCAAGGTGTCATACCAGCGGTTACATCTACGTAGGTTACATCTTGCCACACATGCAAGCGCTGCCAACGCTGCAAGCTCTTTCCTTTCTTAGGCATTGTATTGGAAGCCCTTTAGTATTCAGTGTGTTAACGAAAGTTACAATTTTGAACGTTTTGAACTAAAGCAAGGCAGACGGGACTAGGAATTTCCAGCTGAAGGATAATATCTAAACCACTTCCACAACAAATATTTCGAGGATAGTATTGGTTGTCAAAACATTTTGCATGATGAATCATACAGAGATCTGAGATCAGTCAGTGCTGCCACTTTTGTGAACCAGTTCAAACAAATTAAGTACAAAGAACGAAAGAAGCAGCAAAATAACAAATAGCAATTTTTTTGAAGTGACTTTACCATCATCATTCCTAAATATTTTGGAAACTTTGACCACTGCTCTAAAATCCACCGTTTTACCCCATTGTTTCATGCATTGTCACAAATGAGTATTAGTCAAATTGTTTAGCAAATCAGACAAGCACATTGCACGCGACCCCCCATGTTCAATTACAGAGAACAAACCCTACCAGACTCACCTGTCCAGAGAGGTCCAGGAGTGGTTCAACTCAAGGGTCATACCTGGAAGACATTGGGTCTAGGATATGTAATCCAGCAGCCACCATACTGCCCCCAGGCTAACCCTCAACTCTCTGTCCTTCTGTAACCTTACAGACAGACCGTACACAGAGTTACAGGCCTCACTGGGATAGGAAGACAGTGTTCTGAGGAAGACAACGTTCTGTAGGGGAATTCCTTGGTACTCCACCGCTAGTTTACGACGTTTCAAGGTAAAAATAATCCTGCGCTGTTTATGATATGGATTGGAGTGTTTGTGGGGCCAGCTCTTAATTAGGTCAAACGAAAGCTCGAAAGACACACAGAGTTGTCAGAGTTGTCAAACCAACCACACATATCCTGTAGAAATGTCTCTCTCAACGTCCCTATTCATGGCCAACTTCTTCATCTACCCTCTTTCTCGATCTGTTTCTCACCAGCCCTCTGTTGCTCTTAGCGTCTTCTGCTCACTCGAGAAGTGTGTGTGTAAACACCAGGCCTCCTACATACGAGCACCTCACAGGAAGTGAGAGATTAGAGAATGTAAGAAGAAAGACGGTAGACTACACGGGAGGAGAGACTGGGGGAGGGAGGGAGGGAGGGGCCGAGGAGAGCGAGGGGGGGACAGGGACTTGCCTGAACAAGACACTTCAGAGAATTTCACATGCACACACACACACACAAACACAGAGCATGTACTGTACAGCATGCACACACATTACTGCACACAGACAGGAAGGAAGTTAAATTATACACACATTATACACACATGATACTACAAAAAACACAGTTGCAGCACTCCATACGATGGAGGGATTATATCTCAGTACATCAATACTGTATTATTTTCATAAAACAACATTTGTGATGTATAGTGCCAAACAGCATGTGTTAACTGTCATGATATACCCTAGACTTGTAATTATATCATAAACATAAAGGCATCATTCTGAAATGCTTTGTCTCATTTCATAAATACTACATGTTATGCTGTCTATTAGGCTAACTGGTCTAAAAATTTCTGTCAAACACATTGTGCTTGTCTTTAAATTAAATTGCCTATAATTAGCCTCAAATATGATGAAGTGCAATCTAATAACCTATACTCCAGCTACGTTCAGTTTTTAACATGAAACTCTCCACGAGAGTGCAAATGTTATGTGCATGACTCTATTGTGGCCTGTTAGCTTTAATGGCTTCTTGACATGAAAGCGAACTGACTCATACAGAACCGTGGGAGTTCTCCTGTAATCGTGGGAGTTCTCCTGTAATCTGTGATCAACAAACATACTAGTGTCCTTCTAGAGCACGGACAATCTCTCACTCTCTCTCTCTCTCTCACACACACACACACACACACACACACACACACACACACACATCAATATCAGAACTACCACACAAAACCGGATAAGAGGGTGTGTTCCAATGCTCAGCCTCTCTGGGAAAGCCAATGCCAAGATGCTAGAAAGGAGAGTCCAGCCGATAGTCGAACCTCAGATACAGGAGGAACAATGCGGGTTCCGCCCGGGCCGTGGAACAGTGGACCAACTCTTTACCCTCTCACAGGTTCTCGAGGGATCTTGGGAGTTTGCTCACCCAGTCGTCATGTGCTTTGTGCATCTGGAGAAGGCTTACGATGGTGTGCCCAGGGGGATGTTGTAAGAGGTACGTCTTTTTGCAGACAACATTTTCCTTTTTTCCTCATCGTTGGAGGACCTCCGGTGCAAACTAGAATGGTTTGTAGGTGGCTTGCCCCCACTGGGTTATGGGCGAGCTCCTGTGGAGGAGTGGAGGAGTTCAAGTATCCTGGGGTCCTATTCTCCAGTGATGGTAGAAGGGAGCAACGGATTGGGGCAGCATCAGCAGTAATGTGAGCGTTGCACCGAACTGTTCTGGTGAATTGGTGAAGAGAGAGCAAAGCTCTCAATTTACGGTTTATCTACATTCCTATCCTCACCTATGGGAGGGTTGCTGGTCTCACTCTTAAAGATAGGGTGGGGAGCTCAGTTATATGGTAGGATCTAGGAGTAGAGCCACTGCTCCTTCGAATTGAGTGGAGTCAACTGAGGTGGCTTGGGCATCTGCTTAGGATGCCCCCGGGACGCTTGCCAAGGGAGGTGTTCCGGACATGACCAACTGGACGGAGACCAAGGGGTCGACCTAGGACCCGATGGAGGGATTATATCTCTCTTTTGGTCTGGAAACGACTGGGGATCTGCCAGGAGGAGCTGTAGGACGTTGTCGGGGATGGGGAAACATGGGTCGATCTGTTGAGCCTACTACCACCGCGACCCGGTTCCGGATAAGCGGCAAGACAATGGATGGATGGACGCACAAAACCACAAACGCACACATACTGTCGACAGCACATGAATCATAAAATAAACACACACAAAAACATTCGAAGAGCACACATACTGTGCACAGTCATTCAATAAACCCATACATTTCATACATATGAGCACTCACACTTGCATATGTACACTCACATATTCACATTCTGTTTGCATAACTTCGATTTATCTCATCTCATCTCATCTCATCGTCGTCCGCTTATCCGGAATCGGGTCGCGGGGGCAGCAGCTCCAGCAGAGGACC
>JAOEHI010003735.1:2500-38353 GCA_025447815.1 Percopsis transmontana | reverse complement strand
ATTAACACGTTTTGTGTTTTGCATTAAAATTGGCCCCCCTGTGCGTTGTAGCCCAAAAGGGTTTAAACGCCCCCCCCCCCCCCCCTCTCTCCCAAACCTCTCCCTGGCCGTTTTTTTGTTAGCAGGCTGGGCTTTCCATCACGCTGGTCTGGTCTCATTACAGTCCAACACAACAGTACACACGCACGCGCACACACACACCCACACGGTGTGCAGTGCACTGACCTTATGGTCAAAGGTGACATGAGAGCCAGTCTGTGGGTCTTAAAATGCAGACAGGCTTGCAAGTGATTCTCTTCTTCTCTTGTGTTGTGTGTGTGTGTGTGTGTGTGTATGTGTGTGTGTGTGTCTGCATGCACTCGTTTGGGATACTTGTGTTTAAGCATGTTAGACATTAATTAATCAAGTTAGTGAGTCACCTATAACAACTACATGGCATTAAGAATGAATGTATTCATCCATACACACCAAAAAATAAAATTCCCCTCTCACGTGTCTAGATGTGGTATTTGGTGAAAGTAATTCCCCCAGTTCAAAGTGTGCTTTCAGCCTCCTACACTGGAGATTGTTCCGCTATGGGGTAGGAACAAAGCCTGCCACAGAAAGGATGCGGCAGAAGTGTCTCCTTTTATTGATCAGACCGGCAGACTGCGTGGGTGGCAATAACAGAAGTCCAACAATAGAACTCTGAAAATACCCTCATAACGTTTCTGTGTTCTCTTTTTTGTTTTTGTGTTTTTGTAGGTTAATACTGTATAGTATAGTATACATATCGTCACACAAAAACATCTGATATCCGGATTATGGTTTTGTTGCTAATTGTTGTTCATCTTAACCAAGCATGGCTGTTGAATAATGTGCAATCAGTGCATGTTTTTGGAGGAGTTAGTGGTTACAAGATTTTGTAAATCACCTTGCTTGGAAAATCTCACATGGCACTGTTGGTTCGATAGTACTGAAAGTCTTGGGAGATTGTACAGGTCATTTTTTAATTTGGTTCTTTTTTTTTGTATCAAGGCTACAAAGTTCATTTTATGATCACAAACAAACATTTTAAGAGCTTGCCACGTGAGCCTTGCCATGGAACCAGCTTATGATGCCTCTAATCAGATGAGATCTTCAACACAACATTTCCTGTGTGGTGGTGGGGTTTCAGGGTTGGAATGACGGTACTCGATTTTCCAAAAAACATCGGTTTGGTAGCCCCCGGTAACATGACCAGGAAAACCCCGTGGTCTATACCATTTCGCTATTATCGCTCACACTGACCTCAGTCAGTAGACGCACAAAAGCGCCTACACTTAACCACCATTGTCAGCACATAACATTCCAGACCAAGGCCATGGCTGCACAAATCCATGCAAATATTCCTTGCCTCGCTCACCCGATTTCAGTAAGTGATTTAATATTGAAACTCTTCACTATTGATCAGTCCTGGATGGATGGATGGATGGATGGACATATGGGGCAGGATCGTCGAGATAGTTAGGTTGGTTGACATCAAAAAAGGTTGTGGCTTCGATCCCCAACAAAACCGGCCTACCTGTAAGTGTCCTTGAGCAAGATGCCTAACCCCTATTAAGTCGCTTTGAATAAAAGTATAACAAAGTATGCAAAATGACGTAATCAGAACCCCTAATGGAAAGGCTTTTATAAGCAGCAGGTTGAATCAGTGTTGTGTTACCTCAAATTATGTTATGTACTAAAGTAGTGAAATTGTCAGATTGCAGCATTAATATAGACCTCTAGTTCTAACATAATGAACCCTCTGTGCCCTCTTTGAACTGACATTCCTCTGCCTAAACAGTTATGGGAAATTCATGTGTTCCAAGGCTTTATGATTGTGGATTTCCAGAAAACTCCCTGGTTTGTCCTTGAGACTGGAAAGCGAAACACGAGCGAAAGAGAAGATAGGGCCTCCTGTTATCAAATCCATTGATGTCCTGCCCTCCAAGTAGGAGAGTACCCACCTTTCTCTACCACCTGCTGTTGGTGCCAGTGACTTGACTCTGTGGCTGGCAACGTTGCTTCCTGTTTGCATGGTCACACTATGATAGAGAGATAGAGAGAGGGAAGAGGGAGAGTTTTTTCTTCCAAGGACTTTGCATTGAGGAGGGCTAATGCTACGAGGCAGTAGGGAGGAGTAGCTATGCTGCATATTATACCATCCTGTGGTTCCTTTTTCTCTGTCTTTCTCTCTTTCTCTTCATCTCTTCTCTCTCTCTCTGTCCATTTCCCTCCATACCTCTCCTGGGAGCCATTCCTATTCCCTGTCTCCCACGGCTGCTCCTATATCTATCTTTACTCACTTAGTGTCTCAACACAAGTCTAGCATAATTAATATGATCAGAAAGACGAATTTCAGATTCCGTGCCTTATTATCTTATTTTATGGCCATTATAGTAATAGATTAATAGAGAAAATAATCTACAGAGAGAAACTAGTAGACATTGTGTTTGCACTTTGTTTACTTTAATTGGGAGGAAATTACAGTAAAGGAATGAAAGGGTAAACATAATATTTTCATTTCATTCATCATTTTGAACCCCACTGTACATTCATTTACACACCGCACTCCAGCAAACCTCCACCCAGCTTGTATTTCCCTGACACAACAGTGTGCCTGTGTAAGGACTTACAGTAGTAGTAAGGTGGACAGAATCCAACTTTGAATATACAGTAGGTTGTATATACTTGTTTGAACTTGTTTTTACGAGGACCTGATGCTGAATACAGCGAGCATTGTGTCTGTGTTTCCCACAAACACACACACATATATTTACATTTACAGCATTTAGCAGACGCTTTTATCCAAAGTGACATAATTAGTAGCCTACATACACACACATTTACAGAGAAAACGAATCGATCAGTGCTTTGTCATTTGTCATTAATTTGTACATACACACATTTACAAAGAAAACAAATAGGTCAATGATTTGTCATTTATTTGTACATACACATATATAGCTTACACAATTACAGATAAAAACAATAGTCATTTGTCATTCTCAGAACTGTCCACAAAACATGTGGGTGACTGTAAGGGCAGAGAATTCAACAATGTTATTGCAATGCTGATTTTAACCACAAGGGTATTTCCTGACACAAAGGCCACGGAGGAGAGTCCCTTTGAATTAAATATTATTGTGGACTGTAAGTGGACTGTAACTATGCTCAATTCCTAGGAAGAACTTAACTGAAATTAGGCCTACTGTATATAAAATATTTATTTGGATGTTTTTGAACAATATACAGGTATATAATAATTGTAAATATATATGAACAAATTAGCTAATATATTGCAAAAACGGTTACTTTTGAAAAAAAATAAAGAAAATACGTCATATTTGACTAGTTAATATGAATAGGCTACTATTCTATTAGCGGGTGCGCTAATAGATAGGTTTTATTTTTGTTGTGACGTCTTCACCTGTAGTCTTTACTGTACAGCGACTACTTGCTGCCTCTGGGAAATGACAACACCAGGAAGCCATTACGTCACCTCTACAACGCCGCTGTGGCATGTTTCCGTCCGCGTACGGTGCGCGCGTACTGTATGTTGTATGGCCTATAGCGGGTGTGTATCCTTATTATATAAATGTTATTTTATGTGTGTGTACGTGCGTCCGTGCGTGTGTAGTTGTGTGTGTTATTTTAAGTCATTCTTCATGCATACTGTAACTATGCACTAGTTTAGCCATCTGCCTGCTTGCCTTAAAGCAACTCTGATCTTCCCTCCTATTATTCAGCATGCCTGTGAATACTAAAAAGGAGAAAATAGCCGCGAGAAAGCAGGATTGTTTTCTCATAACAAACTGCTGTGTGTGTCAATATGAAAACCGGGCTTTGATGCTTGGTGATTTTTGGGAAAAGGGTAATGTGCGTCTGCTTACACAAAGTAGGCTACTCCCTGTGCATGACTCTCTTTCTCTTTCTCTTCGTCCAAGTAGGCTATATACACACCGGATACACAGCTGATTGTGTAGACTTTGTATGGCCGTCCCTGTGGCTTTCAGGGAGTTTCCTTCCTGGGTGAGCTAGTTACTATGTCATTGAGTGGGATGATGCTGTCAGGGCTGGGCTGAAGAAACGGAGAAAAGACAACACGGAGAAAAAAAATCCCCCATTATCCTTTGGGCTCAGAGTGAAGGCTCACCCAACCTACAACCAATAAGAAGATCTAGAAGATTTAGGAGATCTGTACATCTTTATAATGCTTACATTGCATAGGCCTATAAATATTTATGTACAATGTGAATTAATAATTTAGAAATAGATGACCAATGTGTCCAATGTGATTTTTTCTTCATAATATAATGGTAATATGGACATTGATTAATACAATTAAACTAATAAGAAGTTTGTAAACAGCGATTAAAACGGCAAATCATAACAGCGAGAGGTTTGTGAATTTCAAAAAAGCACCTTTCGAACATCTGTTGCCAAAGCCCTCGTCTCACTTTGCTAGAGTGCCCTCTTGTGTCTCAACCTGGTAAGCCTACTCGATAGCCCTGTCTAGACATTACGGGGGTGAGCAAATGCTTCCTTTCGTTTCCTTTCTCTTCTTCCCCAATAAAAAAGGTTCTCCTTGCTAATGATAAAATAAAAGAAACTTTCAGAGGTGTATAGTGAGACAGACTTTATTGCTGATGAGTTCACGACACTCGCCAAAGAGAGCATGTTTCAATGTGTAGCCTAAAGTATACTGTAATTGAGCTAAATCGGTTTGGCTTTGTCTGTGCTTATCTGACCGCTGGCGTGGTGCTGATGGTGAGTAGCTGAGCCTCTTACCTGAGGCCAAAGGGAAGAGATACGATTTCACTGTGAATGGAAAAAAAATCTGATGACGGCAGCTGTACTAACATCAACACTTTACAACGATATGCGTAGGCTACCTAAACACAGGTATGTGTGTGTAAATGTGTGTATGTAAATGTACTTGTAAGCTAGTTTCCCTAAAGATGTATTTATACAGGACAGTGTTTATGTTTTTCTGACACTGGTAATATGTTTTTTTGTATCATAATAATAATTATTATTATTATCACATTGTCAGCTTTCATTTGCCCTTTTTTGTTCTTTGGACTTAAAAAGCTGATTCAAGGAACTGTCCGAATGGGATATGATTTCTATCTTTCTGACGCAGAAAAACAGTCTGAAGACAAAACGCAGACTTGCCCTGGTGTGTGTGTGTGTGTTTGTGCTTGGCAGTCCCTTGTGTGTTTAATAGTTAATAAGGGCCTTGTTTACTTGGCAAGGCTACTGCCTACACAGCAGATCCTCCTCATATGCTGGAGTATTCACCAGGTTATCATCATACAGCTTACTGTTCTGTGCTTTATTAGGATTGGCTGTTGCTATGTTGCCATTGTTCTTTAAAATGTACTTTCACACACATGCAAGCACATACACAATATCAAGAACCACATGAAGAACAAAATAAAGGGACTATGTGTGTGGATCTTTACTGCCTAATGCTTGAGTAAAATGACTCAAATAGCAGGAGTCATTCAGAGCACTCTCTCCCGGCCAGGTGAGCCAAAAACACAGAAGAAATTCAAGTCCAATTTGAATGAATCGCACATGCAAAGTGAAAGACAACAATATGAAAACTAACCGGCGGGTGTGGCGCTCCCTGATGAAAAGCAGTAGGCTAGATTATTATACTTTCTGTAGACTGCATGCATGTTGAATGTATAAGGGCTATAACAACATGCCAAGCTCTTGTAAATGTGAAACTTTTTAAACGACATTTGTAGCCCTGCTTATTACACTGCTCCTATACAGCACAATATCCTATATCCATATCCTACATATACACAACAAGTGTATTGACTGTAGGATATGCCCTTTAATGCCCTGAAGCACTGCTATGCCATTAGGAGCTTTGTGTGACTGTCTAACAAGCTTATTATAAAATGTGCTGTATTGACCCCTGCGATCACATATATGTCTTATTAGGTGGTCCAATCCCCAATTCAACCTTAAGTACCTAGATTGTGATACCGTGTCCCACAATAACATCAGGCCTAATTAATATTCAAGTCTTGTGCCTTGGCCTTAAGGGAGTGTGATGATATAATAGCTTCTAAATACTAGAAGAAATATGGTATGCATGTTGTACAAGCATGCGTGTCGATAAAATTGTGGTGCATTTTATCTGAACCTACAGTAAAGGGACTTCATTGTGATATATTTATTTTCATGTATACGTATGTCATGTTGTCTTTCTCTCTATTGTAAACATGTTTCTTGTTTTTGTACTTTATCATTGTACTTGCGGAACTTGCTGTGCTTACTGGCTGAGCAGTTGTATAGTTGTATGTTTATAGTAATACATTCTCATGTATCTCAAGCTGACGTGAAGCAAAATAAATGAAACCAAGCTTTATCTCTCTTTTCTCTCTCTCTCTCTCTCTCTCTCTCTCTCTCTCTCTCTCTCTCTCTCTCTTTCTATCTTTGCCACCGACCCCTAGTGAAGAGACACACTTACTGTGTGTATGAAGGCCCGAAGGCCCAAAGGAAGATTTGGCCCTACAATGTTTCCTGTAATCTCTATATTTTGGAAATAATCTAAACATACTCTAGTCTTAACACATGCTACTGTATTATCAAAGATTATAGAATAGTACATTTTGAAATATATAGGCATTTGAAGATGTTATCAACATCAACATGTCCGTCTGCACTTTCTTGTTAGCAGAACATTTTTAAATGCCTTAAAGATATTTTCTGCTTTGGACCCTGATGTTGTTATATTCAAAGAGTGTGTGGACTCTTTTTCTGATATCCACATGTGTAAGATAATTTTTTTTAATCGAGCTGCCCTGCGAGACTGTGAAATGTTATGAAATATTCAGTTTGGACACAGTATTTGATAAATCAAAATGGTCTTTCTTTGGTCTACGGGGCTTCAAGCTGCGTTGCAGACATGAGAGATTCCACAGAACCCAATTCTCTCTTTCTTCCATCCCTCTCTGCCTTTGTCTCTCCACGCCCCCTCTCTCCATCTCCCCCTCCACACACACACACACACGCACACACCTCTTTTCTCCCCCAGCCCCCATGCTCTCAGGTTCAGAGACTTTCTCTAAGTCATCAGATGGAGGTGAAATACGACCCCCCCCCCTTTCTTTCTCTCACTCACTTCTTTACTCATGGGAGGGAGAGGGAGAATGGATGTTTTGAATTTTATGTAAAACTGAAACTATTGGCGACAGTTTTGGTTGGTGTGCGCGTGTGCGCGTGCATGCAGACATAAGGCGTACTTGTGTGCTAATTTTAAAAGAGATTATTGTCATTTTTAGTATAATATTTTATTGACACTTTAACATTAACATTAAAGTATTTGCTTTATTTCACAATATTATTACTGGAGATTCACTCAAGTCCCAAAAACAGGGACTGTACTCCATTGTTATTTGTTATTTCTCTGTAAGAGGTTGACGGCTGATTGGGCTGTCAAATAGCAAGGAATTGGTACCATGAGCATTTTGACAGATCTAATGCTCCATTATCATGCATAGTGATGGATAGTTCAAGTAGTTTAATTAGAGACAGGCTGTGTACGCACAGAGCTAAATATTCCTGAGTCTTATAGGATATACAGTATATAGTGGTGGAAGTGGAGATTTTATCAATGCTGTCACAGCCAATATATACAGATCATCTCAAATTGTCCAATTCCTCTCCTCTCCTCTCCCTGCTACCTGTCTTCTCTTGTCTTTGTGATGACAGATTGATGTCAGCCCACTGCCAGACTTATTATGGGCCATATACAGTATCAACTAATGGTTCAGAGCCACAGTATGAGCGGATGGCACCATAGGGACAGTTATAATGGGCCTCTGGGGACACTGTGGTTCCAGGCACCCCCGTCAACTCCCCTCTTAATCCACTTATCTGGATAGAAGTTTATATATATCTCCAGCTTGCCACTGCCTGGGGTGAACACAATAGGGGTGTATGTGTATGTGTATCTGTATGTGTCTGCGCACGTGTCTGCACATGTGCATGTGTCTGTGTTCTGTGCGTGTGCCTTTGTGGATTCACATGCAATCAAAAGGGAATTCCATTTTTTCCCTGGATTTAAGTACTGTTGTCTAGTTGACACTAGAAATCCCAATATTTAAATTTGCTCAAAATGTTGGCCCAATAAATTGACAGAAAAAATATGAATAAATAAAAAATACGCTATACTACGACATAATCATTAGCATTACCGAAATAATAATAAGCAAATGTAATCATAATCATAACTAAAGTTAACAAATTGCCATTATTATTACCACCGGTTCTAGTATTACAGTGTAGGCAGTTCTGCATGTGGTTTGTCCAAGTGGTGTGGAGTAGGCCTACCCCAGCAGAAGCCGTTGCTCGACTGCTGTGGTGTTATGTACAATCAATGTCAAACACTGTACTGTCTCTCTATTTCATTACTTTCAAATGTATGAAAAAATGGAAAGCTAGAATGTAATATGAGTGTTATGTAGGCTATCACTGTCGAGTGGAAACAAACGTTTTTGGTAAAAATTACCTGATTTTCAAGTGCTAATCAATCAACCATCACTAACGTTAGCTATCATAGCTATGTTACCTGGGAAGTTAATTAGCCACACATTTACCCAATGGTGCTCATGGGTGTATTCAACAAACGCTAATGTCATTTTTACTGTACTGTATATTGGTCAGAAAGCCCATTTATGTTGCGCTGCATGCGGAATTTATGTAGACACTAGCTTTCATTTATTGCATATTCGTATGGTATGCTGTATGGCAGAAAATTCATTTGAATTTGGGGGGGGGGGGGGGGAAATGGGGAACAGGTGTAGCAGGCCAGAGACACAGAGCAGGAAGCAGGGCTCTGAATACAAATGCAAATGTGTTCTCCGCCTCACTTTGCCTCATCATGTACTGTGTATAGATGCATGTGCCATGTTTCATTCTTAAATGCTATAGTAATATATATTTTATTTATTATTCATATTGTTATTAATATTTCTTGGCATCAGCTGGAGACTCTTCCATAACTGGTGAGCAGTCATTTCTTGGAAGTATTTTACTAAGCAAGAAAAAAGTATATTTTAATAAGGTAAAAATACTTGGTAAACAAACAGTACAGAAAGTAACGATTGTGTGTTAGCCTTAAATAGATTGGAAGCATATCCTTTAAGTGAACCAATTATTTATGTTATGTATGACATGTAATGTCTTTGAGACTAGTTATGACAAAGCAGTTTGATCCAAGGACTTATTCACACAAGAAAAAAAAAAAGAATATAGCTTTTCCCACCTGCCTTTTAAAAGAGCTCTGGACAAACAGATATTTATTTTGTGTGTAATATTACATATTTTGGTAGCTATAGTTTAATTCTAGCTTGCAAATATTTTTTGTCTGCATGTCAATTAAAGTGAAATATTTAAGTTAATGAACATATCTATAACACAAATATACTAATCTAATATACTATCTGCTAAATGCTTAAATGTAAATGTATTACAGTTATTAATAATTATTATTTAAAAAATAATAATAATTTTTCATAATATGTTTATTTATTATTGCTATTAATATCACTAATATAACTTTGGTTTGAAATATAGAATGAAACTTGTGTTGTAATTATTTTATAATTATTGTAATTGTCGCTTTGGATAAAAGCGTCTGCTAAATGCTTAAATGTAAAATGTAAATGCATTTCCACAAATATACTGTATATCCCAAATTATATGTACTGACTGATATTTTATTTTCCTTGCAGGACCAAAATGTCTTACACTGATGTCTTACGTGACATTGTTTTTGTGATTATAATTGTTGAATCATTTACAATGCTGTTTATGTACTATACATCCTCTCCGTCTCCTGTTTGCTATCCTCCCCCTGCTCCTTTAAGGCAGACAAACAAGCCCATCCTGCTGCTGTGGTACTGGCCTAAAAACAAACAATTTGATTTGAACGACTGTAAGACGTTTTTCAATATTGACAGCTGCCACCTCACAGCTGACAGAAGCATCTTCTCCAAAGCTGACAATGTGCTTATCTTTCATGAGGCAATCGATGATAACCTGTTAAACCTACCTCGCTCTACCAGGCCAAGATTTCAGAGGTGGATCTGGTTCAACATGAAACCGCCAAATGCCACACGCAAAATACCAGGCATACAGAGTCTTTTCAATTTGACAATGAACTACAGGCAGGATGCAGATATTCCTGTCTACTGGCGTCTGATAGTAAAAAAGCACAGAGAGGAGCCATTTGTGCTTCCTGGGAAGAAAAGATTGCTCTGTTGGATTATGGGTAATAGTGATCCGAGGATAGGATCAGGACCAGGAGAAAGCTACTACAGAGAACTCGTAAAACACATAAAGGTGGATGTCTTTGGACATTCTTCTGGTCAATTTCTAAAGTATAAAGACTATTTTTCAACCATTAGCAGCTGTAAATTCTATCTGGCTTTTGAAAATTTTACTGACAAAGATTACATAACAAATACCTTCAATGGTCCTCTTGCAGTTGGAACTGTGCCAATAGTCTTGGGCCCTCCCAGGAAGAACTATGAGGATTTTGTTCCAAGTCATTTGTTTATACATGTAAATGACTTCCCTGATGCAAAACAACTGGCTGATCACTTGATGAGACTTGATAAAGACCAAAAATCCTATATGAGCTACTTTGACTGGCATAAGAACTATTCAGCAAGACGTCATCTAATTGGGAAGAATCAAGAGTTCACACACGCAATTTGTCTGGCCTGTGCACATGTAGGACGAAGCAAAGAGTACCGAGTTGTGCCTGATATTTACAAATGGTACTTTGGTTAATTTGTATCCAGTATGATTTGAAAAGTCTATCATTAGTATATATTCTTGTAAAGAGGTTTGCTACACCATGTAGGACTACATACTACTGTAAATCACTACAAGGCAATTGACTATAATGTGTCCATAAATTACTCAAGGATCCTGAATATTGATGATTTTCAATATTTTCTTAATATTTTCATATCCTAAGTTACAGTAGAGTGCATATGTTTCATTGTGCTGAGGGAAAAGATACCCATAGCCTAAAGAAGTTAAGTAACATTCTCTTTAACATTCTTTAACAGTTTCTTATTATACAGTAAGTTCATTTATGTTGTCAAAACCCGTGTTTGCCTTTAAATTGTATCATTTGGTTATAATGTGATAATAAATCGACTTTTTGCCATTGCAACAATAATGCTACAGTTTAATGATGTTTACCACAAGGGTCTATAAGGTAGGCTACTGTTGGTGTATGATACAATACTTTGTTCTGTAGCTGATTCATCTATCCTAGCCAAAATGATGAGATGTCCAACACCTCTTGAATCGTAGAATCCAATTTCTTTTCGAAACTATCATTGTATGAAAGCATTACAGACTTTCGCACTATTAGTTACATTTTCATAAGCCTATCCCCACCTTCTGCCAGGTTGCCACCGAGATAATTCAATAAACCAGTGTGGATAATTTGAGTCGCATTTCCACCTAGGGCACGTGAATCACGAATCTTTTCACCTGGTGTGAGATTCATAGACGAGTCATACTTCTAAACCCTTTGACGTATCTAAAATATTAATGAGAAAACAGTGAGGACTAATTAGAGTACACGATCGCTATTTCAGCTCTCAGCTCCCGTTTACACCTTGCATTAATAAGCACTTTCCCCAAATAACATATCCACATACAAATCATATTTTAATTCAATGTGTAAAAGGGTGTCAGGACACCGTAGTTCCGGAGTCAACTGCACACAGCCGTGTGAGCCTATTTTAGGTTTGGGAAGTGGATAATATAGCAAGATTGTAAATCATGAATCACAACTTTTGTGACTTGCTTCTAGGCGAGAGAGAGAGGGAGAGAGAGAGAGAGAGAGAGAGAGAGAGAGAGAGAGAGAGAGAGAGAGAGAGAGACTCCAGTGGTCTCTGTACTGTAGGGAGCGTTGGACACGTGGGTGCAGTGTTGTTGAGCAGTGCTTATGAGTAGGGGGCAGAAGGCATGTCACGGAGCTGCGCGCACGGTGAGCTGAGTTTGTGCTCGTGTAGTGTTTAAGTACCCCGGATAGCTCCAGGTAGCAAACACACACACACACACACTTTGGGACAAAATAATTGACTTCGATGACTATTGAACGATTTATTTTAGACTAGCACATTTTATCTCATCTTTCCAACGCTCCACTCGGATTTTGTAACACCGGTCTCGTGCGCGGTGGATTAAAGCAGCATTTTGGAGGACCAAAGACCGAGTGGTGGAGGCTATAGACTCCTCTCCCGTCTCCTCTCCTGTCCGGCTTCCTCCCCTCGGAGCGATGCCCGGGGCGAGATGTGCTCCAGCCGCAAGATCCTTTGGAGCCTGCTGCTGCTGTCGGTGGTGGAGGTGGGCCTGGGCGTGGCGAGCATCGTGCTGGGGGCCGTCGGCATCAGCTGGGTCCGGGGCGAGCACGCGCCGCAACAGGGCGACGCCTCGCCGGTCTGGAGCGGACTCTGTGTAGGCTACGTTGTGGAACGTTTTAACGACTTCTAGATTAGATGAGTATTTGCACTGTATTTGTACGCGCGCTGAAGTTCTCTCAAAGTCACACAAGTGGGAAATAGCATATAACTTTCTCCATTGCTTGCAGTTTTTTTGCCAGTTGCATATATAAATTAATCATTTCTTATATGCCTACATTTCTACCAGTGGCCTACACGTTTTGTTTTGCTTCTCTTAGATACAAAGGCTTTTTTCACACTCAGGTTGGCCCCTAAGAGCGCCAATGTCTTGATTTTATTTTCCCACTGATAAAAGTTCCAACCCTTCTGGAGTTTCTAACGAGTTCACTGCCCGGGCAGATGGAACCGTATTCACTCATCCATACGCGTATAATTTGCCTTGGAGCATTTGGATTTCATACAGAAATATTGTTCACAAAGACAGAAACTACAGTCTATACCACTATAGACTACCAGGTATAGGCTACAGGCCTATACCACAACAATCGTATTTTGCCTGATTATTAAAAAACAGATAGGGTTTCAGTGCGTGCGTAAAATGCTAGATTTGAGAGAGAACATGCGCGCACAGGGTGTTATCAGAATATGTTGATCGTGTTTGCGTATGGGCGAACGCGCGTGCATGTGCGTGTCTACTTCCACGACGTGTGTATAAAGTTATCGAACAGATGTGATGCAGTGAGATGGCTGTGTGTGTGTGTGTGTGTGAGCGTGTGAGTTGATCCGTACAGCTATCTGAGCGCTGATTCAGGAGCCTGCCTGCCTGCCTGCCTTGGCTCGTGATCTCTGAGCGGTTCTGAGTGCGCGCTTGTTAGGGAAGAGGTGCCTACCCTGTGCGACCGACACTCACCCTGTATCAACAAATTAGATTTAATGTCAATCCAAGCAGACATATGCGCACTTGAGCTTCAGCATGGGCTCCGTGACATGGCTATGTAGGGGGCATCTCTAGTGTTTTAAGGCGTTATAGCGTCACTCAATCTGGAGCCTGAATGTGTTGCTTGTAGGCCTACAGGTAGGAGGAGTGACTGACTGTAGGTTCATTTTACAACACTGGCCAAAGCAATAATTAACCATACTGTATATAGGTCACATCCGCTGCCATTTTCACCACACCGCCACTGTTACATACAAATAACATGCAGGCTGTATTACTTAAGTTTAAATCCTTAGTTTGTAATGTTAAGATATGATTATTGTGGAGATGACTTCAGATGCCCTTTAGTCACTTCCTTTCCAATTTTCGTTGTTACTGTGGCCTGTATGGGGTTTCTAATTTCAGCGTCGGCCCGGAAGTCAGTGTCTCTCTTTCCCTCTCTCTCTTTGATTCACATACACTGGGCCATCAGAAGTTCTAAAGGGAGCAAAAGGCATTCGTCATGCTGTCCCCAATTGCAGGCTGTGTTGGCACACTGTGGTACCAGCGTTTTCCAGTTCAGAGTGAATCCCTGTCATCCAGGACGTGGCTTCCTTCTAGAAGCACAGGCTCTATTTTTAAAACGGGAGGAAATAGCCAGTGGAGAGAGAGAGAAAAAAGCATAAACCATTCCTTTCTGTGTTTGTGTGTGCATTTGGGGGCGGGAGTGGTGGGGCTTCAATATAAAAATAAACAAGCAAAAGTATTTTAATTACAATAATAACCAAAATAATTCATTTTAATTTCTTGTGTTTCCTGTTGTTGCTAGCTGCTAATACTTAGTAGTAGTTACATTTCCGCTTTCTCATTCCAGTTCCTGCTGTGTGGGATGTGTGGAGTGCTGTGTGCCAGAAAGAGGACAGGCCTTATAGTAAGTACACCCTGGAGCGTGTGATGTTGTCCTTTAGATACTGTACAGACATTAAGGTTTCTCCGATGTGTCCACTTACCTGGCCACACATTTACAATATCTTGTCACGCTTACTGAACTAGCCTATTACCAAATGACGATTTTAAATCCAAGGCCAGTGTTTATTTGCAAAATAGATTTGATCTTATGTGATTTTTCCAAAATAGCCTTGGTGTGTTGTCCTCTGCGCAGGTAAGCACTATTTGTTCTGAGAGAGACGCCTGAGGAAACTAGAGGAGACGAGCAGTCACCTCTCCTCTCCTCTTTCCACCACCTCTATGTTTCTTTTCCTGCCCCTGTCTGCCTCTCTGTGCCCCCCCCCCACCCCCACCCCCAACTGTCTCTGAGGCCGTCACCTTTCCCTGTGTGTCTCTCTGTCATTATCTCTCCCCCACTCTCTCTCTCTCTCTCCCTCTCTCTTTCTCTCTCTCTCCGTCTGTTCTCTGCCTTTCACTGTGTCTCTCACCCTCTCTCTCCCGTGGGCAGGTCGTTACTGGTGGATCAATGTCAGCACAATCCGCTGTAACAGAGACAAGCCCTCAGCCGCTCTCTCTTTCCCTCGCCCCCTCTCTCTCTCTCCATCCCATACTGTTCTCTCGCTGCCCACATTTCGCCTCCTCTTTTTCGTTCTTTACGTCTCTGTGAGATGTGATTATTGTGTTTGGTCGGTTTGGGCTGTGGACATTATTCACACTTGGCCCGGTAATGCCTGACACCGGAGCTCTCCTCCTTTTCCACGATGTTGAAGACAGCCCCTGCCCACACACTCGCGCGCGCACACACACACACACAGTATGTTAAAGACATAGATCACTTAACAACTATTCTCTTCAAAAAGTACAAAATGTAACCTTCCCCACTGCTCTTCACACACACACACACGCTCGCTCGCACGCACATGCACTCTGAGTGTGGATCGAGCGTGTTTTCTCACTGCGGTGTTTCTGCATGATGAGTGTACTCTCAGCAAGATCCAATTTTCTAATAGGAAATAAGATTTGATAGAGCTATCACGCGTTAGTCATCACCGCAGTTGTGCTTGTGTGAGGCTGAATGGCGGCGCAGGAGTTTGTGTATTGGCTTATCCCATCCCTCATCACACTTTTATCAACGCACGTTTGCATGAGATGGCTATCTCGCTGTGTGAAGTAACCTAACCCCCCCCTACTCTCTCTCCCTCCCTCTCTCTCTCTCCCTCCCTCCCTCTCTCTCCCTCCCTCCCTCTCTCTCCCTCTCTCTCTCTCTCTCTCCCTCCCTCTCTCTCTCTCTCTCTCTCTCTCTCTCTCTCTCTCTCTCTCTCTAGATGATCCTCTTTTCTGCGTGCTGTATTTGTGGTCTGATTGGGGGAATCCTGAACTTCCAGTTTGTGCGAGCGCTGAGCAAGCGGCCAGACTCCATGCAGTCCATTCACCTGGCGGCCATGACGCTCGCCTGTCTGGGTATTCAATGTTGTTTTACTTGTGTACTGTAATCGTAGCAGCCTTAAAACAATCTACAGGATATGATGAGACAATGTCTTAGCATTGTATCATGTCCGATAGGATCAAATAGGATAGAATTGGATCGGATACAACCCAATACGTGATAATTATTCCTATTATGAATGGAATAGGAGGCGATACAATACAGTACAATACGATACAATGCATTACATTAAATTACATTATAGGATAGGAATACAATACAATACAATGCAATACAATACCATTATTATATTATGCAATACTTGATGGGAGGGGCAAACCTCGGGAAGAAATCTCTTCATGATATTCAACAGGAATCTCCTCCTGTACCTTGTCCACCTGGCTGACCTGTCGGCTGGCCAGCTCCGAGCAGCAGAGGATGTTTCTGGAAAGAGAACACTCTCTGCACCACTCTCACGAGATGGCCGAGAAGGTGAGAGGACTCACTTCATAACGACACATCCCATTGGATGGCCTATATATGGCCTGTGCTTGGATAACGTTCACATATGTAGGTGTTTAAGGATGTTATGAAATTTGCACTTCCTCCAAAATGAATGTCTTACGTGTGCGTGTGTGTAACCCCAACAGGAGATCCTGGACAACTCCAGTAATGGTATACCCCAGATCTCCTACAATGGACACAGCTCTGTGTCACCATAACAACATAACAACTCACAGCACCACCAGAGAGACAGGCAGACAGGCAGACAGACAGACAGTCTTTGGATACGTTGCGGCTCCATTCTGGGCAGCACCTCCATTCCACATACCTGTGGTAGAAAAGGTAACCCTTTTTCCCTTGGATGGGAGATGTCTGCAAGAGGAGTAAGGACACCTTTTAATGGAAGGAAGACAGCATTTGGGCTTTGTTGGGCACACTATGCTAACGAGGCTTCAAGACTGAAGTTCAACTCAAGCCAGCGGTACCCTGAGGGACCTCACCTGACCAATGAACCAATCAGCAGGAATGAGTCAGAGCCTAACCAATAAGACACCTCCAAGTTAAGAGCACAAACCAAGCATGCAGTTGGTTCACTTGTTTTGAAACGTCAGTCCTTTCTGTCTGTCTATTAACCTCCTCCTCTTTCTCTTATACTTCTCCCTCCTCTTCTGCCTATTTGCCCCCCCCCTCTCTCTCTCTCTCTCTCTTACTCTCTTTCTATCCCTCTGGTTATGGGTTAACGGAATGCAGATTTTGAGACAGTCTAAAAACTGTACAGTGTGATAATGGAATGTGTTGACATGAAATCACACCGATGCACAATGTACTATAACCATGCTTGTATATCAGAATACTTGCCCCAGTCTATAACATATTTTTATATAAGTCTTATAGAAGATTAAAATTACAAAGTTGCTAGCTAGTGTGAGTTGTGGTTTGTCAAGCAGAGGTGTAAATGCTCAGCATACAAGCAAAGCACATGAACACACACACACACACACACACACACACACACACACACACAGCCCAGGTAAACTATACATACACATCCCAGCATCCAATTCAACCACAACAAAATTGACAGTTCCACTGACATGTGTGTGTGTTTGTGTGTGCGTGTGTGTGTGTGCGTGCGTGTGTGAGAGAGCGAGAGCATCATCAGACTATAGGCTAATACTTCATCTTTATTCCAGAATCAAATGAATGTATTGTTTTTAGGCCAAGAATAGTTTTAGAGATATCCTGTACAACTTCACAGAGTGACATTACACTGTCTACGTTGTCTACACTGTCCAGTCAATAGACAGGCCCCACTGAATTCAAATGGGACCACTACATGAATGCTCCTCTGTCCTTATTCGTTTACGCATTTAAAATGGCATGCCTGTGACCTTTCAAATAAGGTAGGTACAGTTCCACAGACATTATCGACCGTTCAATAGCTCATTAAGCTGAATGCTTACTTCAAACAAAACTATATACACTGTGTGTGTGTGTGTGTGTGTGTGTGTATGTCTGTGTGTGTGTGTGAGTGTGTTTGTGAGTGTGTGTATGTGTGTGCATTTAGACTTGGGCCACAGCAGCAAAATCCACTAAGAGCTCTCGCTGACTAAGGGGTCACGTCACTATTTGTCACCGTGACAACGGACAGGCGTGACCCATGGCGCCCCAAAGAACATAAGGATCTGCCCTCTGTGTGTATTGTGTACTGTGTACTGTGTGTGCGTTTGTGTGTGTGTGTGTGATGCTGAATCAGGACATGTGACCTTTTGTGATGCTGCTCTTTCAGAAAACAGTAACACTAGATTAGTCTGTGTGTGTGTGTGTATGTGTATGTGTGTGTGTGAGAGAGAGAGAGAGAGAGCGTATGTGTATGGGTATGGGTATGGGTATGGCTATGTGCGCACCCATGACCATGGGCTCAGCCTTGCCTGGTGGAATTGATACCCTGGGTCACCCCAGTTGCGGGACAGAATGGCACACAGAATCAATTAATGTCTTTAAGTGGATACAACCTCACAGAATGCTGGCTGCCAGAATTTAGGAAGATAATGTATTTGTTTACATCGCATTTCCCTTAAATTTCCCCTGGCAGCATTTTTATGCTACACAGTTTTAAATTAGATTGTTATTTTGTCTACTTATAAGTCATTAGAAGGAACATAGGCAGGACAGGAGTGGGGAGCAAGTAGATCATCTCTACAAAACATATCTCATCTCAAGAAGCTGAATCTCATCTCAAGAAGCTGGATGTCTTACAAGCTCGGGCCCTGAGGATCTGAAGTGGGTCTTTTAAAACATCTCCAGTTTCAGCGATGCAGGTGGAAATGGGAGAGATGCCTTTGAGAATAAGATGGGCCAAGTTAATGCTGGCATACTGGGTTAATCTCCAGGGGCATTGTGATTCACATCCTGTAAAGGGCATTTTAACAGACTGCTGGGAACACGAGTCAAATTTCATTTGTTTTGGATGGATTGGTGATGCTAAAGCAGCGAGCATTGGATTAGGTCGACTACAATATAGTCCTACTGTTTCAATTTCCTCCATGGTTATTCCCCTTGCCAAGTGATCTCAACATACATCAGGAACTGAAGAATAAGTCAGAACTTCTTCCAGTATGGCGCATAGTCCAGAATTATGTTAAAAATAATTTCTCAAACTCTGTTTTCATTTTTATAGATGGCTCTAAAGATCCCGACAAATGATGTGTAGATGCAGCAGTGTATATCCCGGTGAGAGATACATCATTAAAGAAAAGGTTATCAGACCATTTATCAGTATACACTGCAGAGTTGACGTCAGTGTTACTGGCATTACAGTGGATAGAGGAGAAGGGATTACCCAAAACTGTTATTGCATCTGATAGTTTTTTAGCACTTTCTAGCATTAGAACAGGTAGATTATCATCTAGATCGGATATCATCAATGAAATATTTCTTATATTATACAGAATGCAAATAAAGGGTATACTTACAAATTTCATTTGGGTTCCTGCCCATGCTGGTGTGGAGGGGAATGAGCAGGTGGATTTTCAGGCCAAACAAGCACTTAAGATTACATGCGTAGAACTACAGGTCCCAATGAGTAAAGCAGAAGTTAAATCATTCATCAGGTTATATGCACAAACAAAATGGCAGGAATATTGGGACATTAGTGAAACAGGAAGGCATCTGCATAATATACAAAGAAGTGTTGGTGATGCGAGGAAGGTAGACTTTGAACGTAGGGAAGAAAATATCATTACTCTTAGAATTGGCCATACAGGTCTTAGTTATTCATTATTCATTCATTCATTACATAAAATAGGTAAACATTCAAATGGAAAATGTGAATACTGTCACCAGCAAGAAACTGTTGAACATATTCTAATTCATTGCAAGGAATACAACACCCAGAGAGATCACCTTTTTCAGACACTTCGTAAGGCAGACCACAACACCTTTTCACTGTCAGGGCTTTTGGGAAAAGCAGTCGGAAAGGTATATCACAATATTATTAAGTTTCTAAGAGAAATTGATTTAGTACAGAGGATTTAGATTTTTTTTTTTTTCATGCATTTATCTCTCGTTTACAATCCAGTCCAGTTGGTGGCGGTAATGCATCTTTAAGTTGGTTTGCCAACCGCTAATAAACCATAAAGAAGAAGAAGAAGAAGAAGAACTCGCCGCTCGTTGGTTTCCTGTCTTCTGAAACAGCATGGCGAATCTGGATCATGTAGATGACGAACCAAAACATGTGAAAATTTCTGCTACAGCCTCTGTCTTTGCTCAGAGTTCAAAAAATGGACTGCCTACGGTTCCGTGTGGGGATCCGTTTACGATGCCTTCCTGGATCCCGTCTTTTGCGGACGCCTCCAAACTGATATCAGGGCCATACTCGTGTTTGGTTATGGACACGCATAGGAGACACATTGCATTGTCGCCCATGTATCTGAAGAAGAAGAGGACAGGCATACAGCAAGAACTAGACACTGAACTGCTTAAATACTCTGAAAGGTACTTTGTTTTTCAGTATGGCTTGATTTAAGTTTACATAACGTAGCCAGCTCACTTGTTTAATAAAAAATAGGTTATTAACTGCATAAGTTTCGTGGATGTTAAATTAGTGCGTGTCGCTTCTCCCAATCGAATTCTAAGATAAATTTGTATTCTCTTTTAGTCTGCAAGGAGTGCCCTTGGCTTATGACAATATCAGAATAGTGTGCCAGAATGGAGATATCTTGGACGATAGCGGCTACATCCACATGGACGTAGAAGCCAGCTTTGTTGTCTTTAAGCCCGTGCGAGGACAGAAACTATTGGTGGGTTGTTGTCATGAGCGAGTGGTACATTGTGTGTGTCTGTTTTGGTTTATTTAGTGACACTTTATGCCTAATCCAGTCTCTCCATTTACTGATGACATTTTCTGTTGTGTTTTTTTTTCTGCTCCCAGGGTAAAGTGAATAAACTTGGGGTGAGCCATGCTGGATGTCTGGTGCATGGCTGCTTCAATGCTAGTGTCCCCAAGCCCAGCCACGTGTCCACAGAGACATGGCGGGATGCAGGGCCGAAGATCGGGACAGACCTGGAGTTTGAAGTGGGCCAGATCGATGCTGATATAGCGGGGGTGTTGCTCATAAGGGGACGACTGAAAAGGACAAGGTGAGTGGATGGTGTTGGTAAACACTTGCCTCGGTAATGGTGCACTGCATAGTACCGGCTTGACTCGGCTTGCTTTTGGTACAGGGTACTACTTTTTCCACTTTAGATAGTATCCCCTCAATGTAGCCGGGCGTCATAGCGATGCTGCTGTTTGAACCTCACCTGCCGCTATGGTCTTTTATTTTATTTAATTTTTATAGATCTATAGTCACTCAATTTTTATTTTAAACTTTTCCCTACACTGTTGGAATGTTCTTTGGTAATAGTGTGTCCCCCACAGTTCAGAAATTTGTGACTGCTATGGTAACTTGCACGCGCAAGGACGCAGTAATGATTCTCTCTGACCAATCGGTGGACTGCGGTGTTTTCACGTCTGCTTTTGGTATCTCCTCAGCTTGCTTGGAACCTCAACAGAGGCGATACCAATAAAACCAATCAGGTACTACTTTTACCTGATGGCAAACCAAAACAGTTGAGTTGAGCCAGTGCTATGCAGTGTAAAAGTCCCATAACTGTCCTCCCTTAATATTAGGGCCTCCACCTGATGTTGGGTATGGGGGGGAAAGAGGACAAGGGGTTAATTTAAAGTGAATGGGAGAATGCTTAATTATGGTGAAGAAGAAGGTAGACATGATTGTTTAACAAAAGTTAAATTCTGCTTCTTTTTTTTTTTTTTTCCTAACCTCCTTCTCCTTCAAAACTTTCATACGTCAACAATGATGTGACAGAAAATTAATAGAGAATTCAATGTACTGTGTTTTAATATATAGGGTAGAAATCATACAGAATAATTTGAGGGAAAAGCATTTTTTGGACAAATTTGAATTGATATGGTTTAGACACAATTGATTGACACTTCAACTCTTGGGTTGTCATAGAGTGCAGGAGCTGCTAGCTATGGCTGAGAGCTCAGAGGCTAGAGACTGGCCTCTCCCAATGGACACAGGAACGACTCCAGAATGTGTCCAGGAGCTCCCTGATCATACACCCAAGAAAAAGAAGAAAAAGAAAAGAGATAAATTAATAAAGGAGGAGAGAGAAGACGAGGCTATACTAACACCCACCGACCAGCAGGGTGGCGATATAACACAGGATCTAAACGGAATAACAGAAAACGCAAATGGCATTGGAGCAGGAGAGAAAGCGAAGAAGAAAAAGAAGAAAGATAAACTGCTGAAAGAAGAGCCACATGACGTAGACTGCTCTCCCATGGAGGTCCACGGTAGTGATTCCAGTGGTTACCTTAGTGATAAGCCCAGTAAGAAGAGGAAGCTGGAAGCCGGTGTTAATGTCGCATCCTGTTTAAACGCTAATCCTGAAACGCCAAAATCCAAGAAGAAACGGAAAAGTGATATTTAGCAATGTGCCTAAGACTTTTAATTCTAATTAAAAGTAATGTTGATAATAATAATTATTATCATTATTATTACGAATTTGTGATTCAGATTAACTGCAAAACTGAATCATCACAAGAAATGGCATCATCTTTGCACTTCCCTTTAAGTACCCACAGGGGGTGCAAAGCTGTTTCTAAAGACATTCTTGGGTGCAGGAATGAGACAAGTTTTATCATGACCCTGGTAGCAACTGTTTCTAGTTGGTGTTTTGATTAACACAGACACGTATCAATCGGGAACTGCATTAATATCCCAACATGCCTGTTAAGATACTTTTTCTCCTGTTTTTACTGAGATAAGATCTCCAGTTGGAATCCTAGTAAAATAAATTATTGTTTAAAAAGCTGTTATGTTCCTTTGTGGGGAGAGCACTGTTCACAAAGAGACAAAAGAATATGGGCAGCTTTGTATAGCTAATAAAGAGTTCTATATTTTGAAAGTTTGTCTCAAGTATGTTTTTATTCCTACATGTCGGATTTATGCCAGGAGGATGCGTAAATCTGAAAGCTGTTTTGTGACAAGACTCAACCTTAAAAGGAATTGTTTTTTTATTTTCATGTCTGCTCAGGACCAATACCATCTTCCTCCCAACTTATTTATGCTTGACCAGTAGGTGTCATGTGATAAAGTGCTGAGACAGCCTAAAGAGCAGATTGTTTTCTTTTACCCTGCTTTACCTTCATCTCCCTGTACACGCATACACCCCCTCCCTAGTTGGTTGTGGGGTTTGAGAGGTAGCGCTTATCAGCAGCTGCCGTAAGAAAGAAAACGGATAAGAAGCTGCAATGACGACAGCTTATCTACCTGTGGTGTCTTCACACTCTCGTGTTTTTGAGCCCTCTTTCTGTTTGTTTGCATTATGCTTTGGAATGTGTGGCTCATTTAAAAAAAAAAATGTATTTAACAAAGGGATGGGGTATTAATGGGTACTGTTTGCAGTAATAATTCCCCAGTTAAATGTATATTTTTTTTTTAAACATTGTTTGTTTCGGGGATAATTTGTGAAAATGGAATTGTGCTGAATGTTTTTTACAGGATAACTCACTTTAAAAGGACTACGTGGTCTTACTTAATTTATATAAATCTAGAAATATGAGAAATTTTCATTTAAAATAATTTAAAAAAAATAGCGTCATTACTGTGGTATTATAAGTTAAGAATGTTAACCAAAACGGACTTATGCTATACTGTCATAACCCAAAACATGTAACTTGCCTTTCCACAATAGGATGAATTTCCCTGCAGAGTCTTAAAACTCCAACTGGACTCTGTCGGAGTCGGCTGTCCTCCAGTGATACGTCCTTTATCATTCTCCCTCTCCCTGTTATTCAACTGCTGTCTGCGCGCACCTCTTTTACACCTGCACCCTTCCCTCCTTCCCTCCATCGGCCATCATTTATCTTGTCATCTCCCCCGCTCTCCCTCTCCCCTATTCCCCGCTGCTGGGCTCCCGCTCTCCTCTCCCTGATTTATAGGCGTTGCGTATAGTTCACACACATTCCTGCCCTGACACCCTCTTGCCACTGGACTCTCATATCTAGGCACGCTCGTTTATCTCCATGATCCCATGACATGCACAGATAGTTTGTGTGTGTGTGTGTGTGTGTGTAGATGAGACAATAGGAAAAGTGTTTTGTTTTTGTCGAGCGAGCCCAGACTCTTTTCCTACACCTTTGCCCCTCTCCCTCCAGAGGATCTGTCTGTGCTGTGTGTGTGTGTGTGTGTCAGTCATAGAGGAGCGGTACTGTATGCTTTGGCTTGATAATGATGAAGCACAACGTATGTCTTTATAGTGTTGTGGAGCCAGTTGTGTGTGTGTGTGTGTGTGTGTGTGTAGGTTTGGCTATGCCTCTCTGTCTCCTGTGTCACAGTTTCCAGGCCTGCTCGGCTCCTACATAAAAGGAGCCATTGCTGTCTTTATGGAGAAACAAACGGCACCCTGACACAACGGCCCCAGGACGCTAACGCACATCCCGCTGGTCCCGCACACTCGCAGGAGGGCCTGGGGGATTTTAACTGAGGGGCTCATTAACTCACTCGCTCGCTCACTCAGACTTTAACTCTCTCTCACTTGTACAGACGCATCACATCTACGGCCCAGACTCCACAAAGTCTCCCTGCGCTGGGCAGGCCTAATTAGTTATGTGGTCAGCACTTTGCTCACTCGCAGAGCCCCAAATGGCAGCGGGTCGTAAACTCTTTAAGTGTTCCACCAGTCGGACGCTGTGCAGCGGTTGGCTGTGTTTCCTTCCGACACGGCTCAGCCAGGGCTGGGCTATATCAAAGCCTGTCTCTCACAGGCCACGGGACACGCATTGAAAATCCCTTTATGGCCTTTTCAAAAGGAGCTTTGGAGAGATTTGGCCCCTCTGCGTTATATCTGATTATATCTCTGAGATTGCTCCTTAAAGGAGGGTTTTCTCGATTTGGAGGTGGCAAAATGTCTTTAATATAAGTAAAATGTAAATTAAGTTAAATATATTAGATTGTAATTTAGTGTCTGCTGATCTCTTTGTTTTCATCTTTCATTTCATCATCCTTTTCATTTAATAATTTTCATCTTTCACCATTATTTTCTTTGCATGCAATTTCTTTCTCAAAATGAAAGCACTTAGCATGGCTCCTGGGCCCTGGGTGTGAAACAGTCCCTAAAGTCTCTGACTGTGCAGACAAACAAACGGACAGATCCGAAGGTAAAATGCTTTCCCATGGGACCAATATCCACTATTAGCATACACACACTGTTAACCAATAGGTAAACGCTGCATGTGGTTGGTGAGCTGAATGCCAGTCTTTGTTTCCATGGCACCTGGCACACACTGCTTTTCCCCCATGTAACCCTGGCAATGGCTGTTGATGGTTATCTTGAACGCTGCTTTACTCAAGGGATGCTTATTATGTGCTACACACCCAGAGGAGTAAAAATGTAAAGATAATATCTAGTAAGATGAGATAAGGTCAGATAACGGTGTTTACATTACCTCCCACTAAAACAGAGTGGGGTCAAAATAATCACCGGGAGATTTGTCAATATTAATTTAACCAATCGCGCAGTGTGTTTGTGGCCAGAGGAGTCTGTGTGCTGTGTACGTTAACGGGTGTGTCTGCCTGCGTTTCTGTAGTGTGTGTGTGTGTGTGTGTGTGTGTGTGTGTGTGTGTGTGTGTGAGAGAGAGAGAGCGAGAGCTTTGGCTAAGCTGGACAGCCCAATAAGATTAATAGGTCTAAGAGTAATCAGGAAGTGTTGGGAGGCGTACAGGCCTCTAGACAGTGTTCAAACCACACTTTAACTCCTACACATAAAACACTTGAAACTCTATGACAGGGACCCCAAGAAATGGACCTGCAGCATATGGGTTATTTCAACGATCTTATCTGCAATAAACTGTAATGCTGGTAAACACTGGAACCTGTGAAAGGCAAAGGTTGAATATTGAAATTGGTCCACTTCGGTAATGCTTAGACACTTGTGAGATTCTTAGTGAAAACAATGATTTATTGTGGAAAAGTATGTAAAGAGGGGTGGAGGGGAGGAACACACGCAGCAGATCATCAGACATTCGGCCACAAACTCCCAAAACCACAGAAAAAAGGAATAAGCCAAGGGTGGAAAAACAAAAACGTTTGAGTGTGGAAAAAATGATCTCAAGTTTAGTTACGCTGCCCGACAGGACAATACCCAGGACACAACTAAATGTTTTATTATATTTTTCTGACAGCCTTGTCAAAGTGCAGTGCAGCAATGTGTGCAATAAAGAGAGCGAAAGCATGGTGGCCACATACTGACGATTGTGTACACCAAACACTGATTGCTGGAAAAGGGCTTACAAGGTAATTGATAGCAAGGTGATGAATTCAGCCTTCTGTGCAAGTTCACTGTTCACTATTCACTACAGCCGAACTATTAACACATGTTACACACAATAATGTGTTTAAAACATGCCCGAAAGCAAGTAAGAAAGCTGTGGAGCATCTCCAAGAACAAGAATGGAGGTCAGCGCTATTGGGACACACTTTGAGCATTGCACTGCATCATTGGAAATGGCACAGGTGCATCAATTCCTTGGCTGATAAATGACCATACTTGTTGATTGGTTATTTGAATGTGTCCCATAAACTGGTACCAATTCGGACACTCCTGCTTTTCTGACAATGTCATGTTTCTACATGACTTAAACATCAGCTCAGACGGCGAGATCCATGCCAAAACGAGACTAAATCTGTTTTGTAGGGCTCCCCCCACCACTCTCTCCTTCCCTCCCTTTAAGGCATTGTGCCACCATTATTTACTACTGACATAATCACCATCATCATCACCATTCAACATCATCAAAGATGGACGCCAGTCCTCAGGCAAACCGAACGCCTGGGCTTGAATCCGAATCGAAAACATGACCCTTTAAACAAATGAAACATGGCACCCTGAAAATACACAGTAAAGAATGGGAGACCCTCTCTCCAAAAATAAACACAGGCGTTACTCGGGGGATATTGGGGGGGGGGTTGGGCCAAGGCAAGGTGCTGACAGCGGGGAGGGTGTTTGTGGCAGGGTTGGTGGCAGCGATGGAGTGGGTGGGGGTTAGGGGAGCAGGCGGTGAGAAGAGAGAGGGAGGAATGGAGTGGTTTGGTGAGTGGGAGGTACAGGTTCAGAAGGAGCGAGACAAGGAGGTTGAACAAGGAGGAGATGTTGGTTTGATATATGATGTGGTACTGGGGCTCTCTCCAAGAACTACGTATGCGCACGCTCACACCCTCTCTCTCACACACACACACACCCTCCTGCCTTCCACTGGCCACCCAGCTGTGTAAACACACTGAGATTGGCTAAGCCGGAAAGCCAATCAGCTCACTGACTTGGGAGGAAGGCGGGACAGTTTGTCCACTGACTAAACTGTGTGTGTGTGTGTGTGTGTGTGTGTGTGTGTGTGTGTTGGAGGGGAAGGGGGGGTGACAGAAGGGAGAGGTAGAGAGGTCAGGAGTTAAACTCATCTTCTTAACTACCCCACTCCCTCTTTTCTTTAATTCAACTCTCTCTCCTTCCCTCAGTCTGTCAGACTACAATTTTCAGTGTAATTACATATTAAGAGGTTTATTGGCAATATTATCTTTTGGATTTGCCAACACAAACATACATATAAGGGCAAGTCTCTCTCTCTCTCTCTCTCTCTCTCTCTCTCTCTGGCTGGATGGATGGTGAGTCCTGAGTAATGCATTTGGTGAGTAGAAAAGATATAGGACAATGGCACCACTAGTGTGTGTGTGTGTGAGTAAAAGAGAGGAGAGAGGGAGCGAAATAATTAAATGAAAAGTGAGTGAAAAAGTGAGGCAGAAATAGAGAGAGAGAGAGCAAAAGAGGGAAAGGAGGACAGAGCGAGCAAGACAGAGAGGGGGGTGGTGTCTAGTTTCAGATTTACAGTATTAGTGGGAGAGTCTTGGCTGTATTCTTACAGTACCCTGTGGACTGGGCCAGAGGAGGAGGACGAAGGGAGATTTACATGGTGAGAACAGCGCTGACTGCTTTGAAACGGCACACTACATGTATACTGGGATCTCTTTATCACCTAACCACTAAACCAGTGGTTTTCCAGTTTTATGAGCCATGGGTGACCCCCAAAAAGAGGTTGTTTGTAGTTTGCGACACCCCCATTTTAACAGCAGAGTGGCAAGAAAAGTTTTCAAAAGAACAGAACGCACATTTTATTAAATAAAACTACATACAAAATGTTTTTCCCTTGTTTTTCAAACTAAATAAAATCATCTTGAAAACCATTGCCAAAATGGCGTGCTCCATTAGCTCAAAACATGGAAAAAGAATCATACATGTATTTATTATACTATTATGCTAGGCTATAACCAACCATATCGAAAGCATGTAGACTACTTTCCAAGCTACTGGCTCACTTTCAGGTGCTCTATGATGTTTTTACCCCAGAATTGTTTGGTTTTTAATGATCTTTGGTCACTGATTCTTTGGTCTTAAGTGCAACACTATGTTTGAGAACTTGAGTAGTTGTAGGTCCTCATGTTAATTGTCAGAGATGACTTTATTGTAAACATTAATGATGACATTTTTTTAGGGGCAATTTTATATTTAAGTTTGTAACACAACTACAGTATGTGGCTGTAGGGGGAGGGGTAGATAACTGCGTGACCCTATAGGAGAGCTGTGGGGAATGGGGGGGGGGTCGGGTTGGAGAGGAGTGTAAGCCACTCAGCACTCAGGGGTGAGAATGGCATGATCTCTCTGAGTGTCCAACCAAAACAACAATGGTTTTGTAATGCTGGTTTCAACCACAAGGGCAATCCTGGACAGTATAGGACACTAGGAGTGTCAACTGCATTCCAGAAAAGTTAGATATCAATCCCCTACTGTGTACCATCATGTACAATACTAAGCAACAAATAATAAGAGGAGCAGGATATGGGCCATTATGTGTGCCTGTGTGAAAGGCTGTATCAAAAAGTAATCGGATAAACCCCTGTAGTGTGTGGGTGGGTGTGCGTGCTTGTGTGTGTTTGTGACTGTTTTGGGGTTTTACTCCTTATTTAAGACCAATATTTACCCAGCAGCCCCGGGGTGAGATTACCTCATATTATTCCCGCCCAGCTGTGCTTTCTCAGCGTTACCACGACAACCAGCGGAATGTCCCATCATGTTTATTCGCCAGTCAGGAAAACAGGGAGGAAGACGGAGAAGAGAGTTGGTGTGGGGAAAGAGACGAGTCACTTCAGTTGGAGTGCACATAGTGACACACACAGATGATTTACGACCCGGTCATCATAATACATGAAGAATGTTATGTTGTGTAGTGTTTTAATGTTATGTTGGGCTCTTTAATTAATCTGCATTTCATTTTTAGGTGGTTTACAAGTCATGGGTGCATTTTTAATTATTGCTATAAAAAGGCTTTATTATTTTTTCAACACAGTGCCTTGATCAAGACTGCATGTGCCCTAGAGTGCTACATAAATAGAGTTTCAGAGCATTGACCTAACAGTTTAGATGAGGCTATGAGTCACAAAAGCTTTCAATACTCGTAGTATTGATATTTTTGTTAAAAGTGTTAACTGTAAAATTTCCTGCTTAAAATGTATAATTAGAAAAATAAATCTATAAAAAAACTAAGAATAAGAATACCACACAATGCCTCATAAAGGAAATTTCAATTATAAGGAATTAGCCGGAGTCGAGTTTAACATTTCATGTGAAAACTCTGAAGGCCAAGTAATGGAGTCACTAGTAGAGGCAATCACAGTATTTAAGCCTGAGCTCAGGTATGTGTCCCTTTCCTCAAATCCTATATGCAAGCCAAGACTTGTTTTGATTGGACAACAGTGGTAGAAATAACCATATAACACTTTTAGAGATTTTCAGAGAAAATAAATGTGAATGCTGGAATAAGGTCACCAGAGACAGAAGCATGAGCTTAATAGCTTATTCTGGCAGAGGTTTAAACTTTTTAAATGACTTAAAATGATTCTGCTGGATCCGTGGTCTTAGTCATCATCATCATCAACAGCTATATACCTCTAAAGTTTTATAATCAGTTACCATTCTTCCTACAGTATAACCAATGGCTCTCATAGTGGCTGTGTGTGAACACTATCCTGCCATGGGAACCGTCAGCTATTTGCTTTAATTTGCAACAGAAAAGCTTGTGGTGTATAGCGACAGTTAGGGAATGTTCTATTTGGTCTTCCCCTGGCCTGTTTAAGTGATAAAAGTGTCATTATTTAGCCTAAGAAGCGAAGGAGAACAGTACAAACAAGACTGTATGACCCTCTGTGAAGAGCCTCCGTTCTTTAGAAGCTCATTAAAGACGTTCACCAGGACAGACATCAAATGGTCGGTCCCCGAGCTTCCTTCAAGGCTTTTAAGCCTTCCTCCTCCGATTGATTTCAATTTCAGGCATTCTAACGAGTGAAATGGACGCAATTTAAAGCCAGAAGAGCCGTGAAAGATGTCGCGCTGTGAGGTGGCAGGGATTTATTAAAACAGCAGGGAAAGGGCCGTTGGACTTGAGCCAAACGGATATCACCGCGTGGCGCGCTAAACGGATTTGGAATTACCAGTGATTATTATAACCCCTTTCCAATGTGTTCGGTAAATTATTATAGTCTCACAGTAAATCCTTAAAATCGTAATTGTTCGCGATTTACGCGCTTGACCGAATACTGAAACTATAAGACACACTGTGAGACCGGGGGTCTGGTCCAAGAACATAATAATGGAGACGCAAGGCCGCTTCGTGGAGTCCACTTTAATAGACTTTGTCGCTGACATGAGCACGGTAGAGTTTCCGCACAAGTGTGCATTTGGGACAAAACCGCAGGTAGATACTCTTTCGTCCAACCCAAGCTGCCGGGCACGACTACACGACTCGTCCTGGAACCGGGAGAACTGTGCGCGTAACGAAGATCACTCCGAGCACCTGCTGCACGGCGCTGTTGTGGGCTCGCAGGGATACAGCATCGCGCCACGCGGGGAGGTCGGAAGGTCCAAAAGGAGGAGAATCATCAATGTGGTCCAACGGCAGGCGGCGAATGTTCGCGAGAGAAAACGAATGTTTAGCCTGAACGAAGCTTTCGATGAATTGAGGAGGAAGGTCCCCACATTCGCCTATGAAAAGCGGTTGTCTCGCATTGAGACCCTGCGCCTGGCTATTGTCTACATCTCCTTTATGACGGACCTACTGGAAAACACATGACAGGCGCCGAACTTCAAGTAATAGGCTAATATTCATATAATTTAATAATCGGATTCCAAAAACAAAAAAAAGGCTATAGTCTAATAGGCTATATCATATTTAGATTCAAAATAATAGGAAATAATCGTTGGTTTAAGCAATTTTGTAAAAAGACATTTACTGTCCTGCCCACTTTTGTATGATTTATTATTATTTTCGTTACAATCCAATGACATGCTCAGTTTTGAAAGAGAGTTTCCTTTGTCGTTTTATTTTAAGGCTTACATTTTACAACATATGTGACGCAGCCTATAGCCTCTGTACTAGAAAACCTGCCCCACCAGGTGTGCCGTTTGAGAGTGACGTTACAGGTTTCGTTTCAGTACCTTGGAGAGCATCGAACACGCTCTTGTCTCACTGGATTGTTGCATGACATGACAATTGGATTAAACGTTCTTGAGCTTTTATTCAAGTATAGGCCACGTAGGCCCATCGGGCTTATATGCGCATAGGTAGGCCTACTTAAAATAATACTCGTATGCTGAATTTGAATTGCAGATTCAAGGATCACTGACTTTATTTGGATATTATTAGCACCAAGGTGTAAATTGACGGGGAGATAAGACAGGATTTGGAGGAAGGCGATGGGGAAAAGAGGGGTAATGTGAAATACCCCCGCGGAGAAAAATGCAAGTTTTGCTTGGTGCGGGGAGGCCAGGGTCCACTGGACGATTGTGTAAGCTCTATAATAAAAACGAACCAGTCCGCTAAACGGCAAGTCTGTTATAGTCCACCTCGCATGACATAGAGCCTACCCTTACTCAGTAGGCATACGCCCTCTTGAGTGCTTCTACCATAAACCGCTGCAGAAAGCTGCTCCACAAATCTAAAGCAACTTTTGCTAGATTTTATTCGTGGTGTCATAGGTAGGTGGTCGTAAACGAACACAAATAGACTGATGCACTTGCGTGTGGGGTTGTGCACGCGCGTGCGAATGTGTTTCTTTCTCGCCCGCACAATCTTTCTTTCTCACCAGTGTTTGCGTTGCGCTCTGGACGCCGACCGCATGAGCGACCCCGCTGTGAGGTTTGGATCCGCCCTGAACGCTCCCTGGGACGGCGCGTCCTTTAAACCTGAGCCGTTGTGTCGAGTTCCCTGCGGGAGTCAGACCCATTTAAGCGCATACCACAACGCCAGGCCGCTGACGGGAAAATAAACACCTTGGTCTGCTTACGAGCAGACACCCCTGCTGTTTCAACCTCCTGTGTTTGAGTAGGTCTGACATTTTCACTGCCACCGCTGCTCATATGTCCCAGCTCAGACTACTGAACTTTCAATCTCTAGGCCTACATCAAAATATGGACACGTAGACGACAACTATGCAGGTTCATTTTAACGTGAGAATTAGTTGTGTTTAAGCCTGATAAAGCGTGGAATGGGATGATTTGGGGGGTTGGGAGATCATTTAATAATAAAAAAGCGTTTTTCTTATCTTATTTATTAATTTATTTATATTTTTGTTGTATAAATATCCAACATTTACACGTGTTCAGCTGTGTATATAGGCCTACTTATATAAATCGTGTGGTGAATATTATATACTATTCATATTTTGCGATTCATATTTTGTTCAGTTCCAACTATACACATCTTAATTTTGGTGTCGTGGATGAAAAAGTTAAAAGGGCTTAGATTATATTTTATGGAGCCACACTGTCAGTAGGTCTGATCTATTAACAGACAAAACATTTATTTCAAGAAACCCGCCACGGCCCCACCCTTTTCTTCTTTCCCAATCCCAGACTTCTATGCGTAAAATCCTGTCTTGGAAAATCCTACTTTAAAGAAAAAAATTTTTTTTTCTGAAACTATAGCACAATCCTCTGACAACTGCTCTCACAGCAGTATTGTATTACATCCTTCCTCACCCAATCACGGCGTTCCCCAAAATCTTACTGCGCGCGGTGCGCTATAAGAACCCTGGCAGTTTCAGTCTCGCGGACAACTTCTTCGTGGCGCACACCTCTGACGCGCGAACGTTACCTTCACATCCCCCATTAGTGGACAGAAGCATCTCTTCCCTGGATTACCTGTTGATGTTGAGCCCCCGTTAGGGGATAAAGGGTGTGCGTTGAATTTTGTGGTAACGATGCGGGAAGAGGACTCACCCATGGATAGCGCTGGAAACAGTGAGGAGGAGACTGACCGCCAGCCGCGCAGAGGGACGCGGAAGCGGCGGATGACGCGGAGAAATGCGGACGAGGAGGACGAGGGGGACTTGGAAAGCCCAAACCCGGTCAAGAAAGACAGGAGGAGCGGGAGTGGTGGGAGCGCAAGCGGGAGCGACGCCAGCAGCCCCCGGTCGTTTGACGACCTGCAGACGCAGCGCGTAATGGCCAACGTCCGCGAGAGGCAGCGGACGCAGTCCCTGAACGAGGCGTTCACGTCGTTACGTAAGATCATCCCCACGCTGCCTTCAGACAAGCTCAGCAAGATCCAGACGTTAAAGCTCGCGGCGCGGTACATCGATTTCTTGTACCAGGTTCTCCAAAGCGACGAGTCGGACGCCCGAGGGACCAGCTGCAGCTACGTGGCGCACGAGCGGCTGAGCTACGCGTTCTCGGTTTGGAGGATGGGGGGCGCGTGGTCCTTGTCCACAACGTCCCACTAACTGCTATACTAGAGAGGTAGGCTGATATTCATTGTGCATTTTGGGGTCTGTTGGGCCAATCGATTATTTATTAATGTTATTATTTTGATATTTTGTAATGGCTCCACTCTGATCTTGCTAATTATTATTCTGTTCGCAGATGTTCAAGACTGGCCCAGACAGAGACTCAAACACAGGCCAAAGACAGGCCCAACGCTGGATCTCAGCCCACAAAGGGAGTGGGCTTTCATATTTCCCGTTGCATGGACAATATGTGCAAGGGAGCACTTAAGAAATGCGGATATGAAGAATCTGCGCATCGCTCCGTGTTTAGAGGACCACTGCTGCGACTATGAATGTTGTAAGAAGACTAATAGCTTTCAAAGACTCTTAGCTTTCAAAGAACTCCCCTGTTTTGAAACAAGAGGGGAAAATGACAATGCATCCCATATTTCAGTGACAAGGTATTAGACTATCAATAATTTGTATTTATTTTTCTAAACAGGTTCATATTTTCTCTCCTTCTCAAATAAAATTTATTTATTTTTGGGATAGTAGCCTACAAAATGCAGGGTGGATCTGGAGTCTATGCATGTTGGCTGTTGTAAATATTTTGTTGAAATGTTAAATAAAAATTAAGTAATCTTTCGTATCTTTGAACTGTCTGGATATTATTCTAAATGAATACACCTTAACATACACAACATTGATTTACAGTTTTGTTTGATGTTTATCTTAAGATGTATTTCTATTACTAACTTATCAGTATTGACCTATATATGTCTTCAATACCCTGAGCTATAGATTTAATTTAATTTCTTAAAACAATTGTTTTTATATAATTTGCAGTGACATAAACCACAGTGAATGGGGGAAAGAAAAACATTGTATAACATTCTTGAGTTTGGTGTAGCTGGGGTCTGGGAAAGTCATAATGAGCTGTTGGTCTTTTTAAGAGGAAGAGCTGACATATAGGAGACCTCTATGGAATTCCCAGATGTCCTCAAGATACACAGGTCACAGTCTTCTGCAGGTGTGAGTAAATGCATTCACAACTATATTGATGATAGAAACTGGGGGAGTCTAGTGGTCTAGGTGTTGCACTCCCAGGCAGAAGGTTGTGGGTTCAAGCCCCAGAGTTGGCCTACCCTACCTGTAAGCATCCTTGAACAAAATGCTTAACCCCTATCTTCTTCATGTAATTGTAAGTTGCTTTGGATAAAAGCATCCACTAAATTACCTAAAAGAAACTGGATGATATTTGCCAACAGTGTTCAGGGTGCAGAATTCAGCCTAAATTCCAGTATTTTCTGCAGAAAGATTAATCATCAAATCAATAAACCTCAGTAAGCTCTTTTCTTCGTTTTAGCAGTGCCTTAAATGCCAAATGTCTCCTATTTTCAAACAATATCTTCCAAATTGGCAGCATCTCGACATACAGAATGTTTATAGCATTTTAGGTATTTCAAGAACTGTACCACATAGCTGAGAAACCTGAGGTGTTGGATTTATTTGTAATACAACAGAGAATACAGGATCCATGCAGAAGTTTACAGTTGTTTGGTAAACTCAGTTGGTCGTACTGAAGCATTGGTCTTCTTAAATCCTTAACCATTATAGACAAGGCTCCTGAGGTAGTCAGCCTATTATGTGCAGAAGGTAAAGCCATCAGCTTTGATCCAGGGAGCCTCGCGAGCCACCGGGGGGAATCAATTCCCACCTTATAATCACCGTGGCTGTGTTATCTTAAACTTGAGGCTGTTGGTCTGACATGGGAATGTCACCTTTTGAATCTTCAAAACACACACACACACACATGTTTTTCTCACGCTGATCTGTTGGAGGGATACATTCCAAAGAATAGTCAGCGTCACACAATTCAGCTCTCGGCCCCCTTTGATGTTACTATAGTAAGCAGATGGCTGCTAGTTATCAGTCTGACTGCATCTGGCTCTCAAATTATAAGACGACTATGATTTATGGCCCTCCCCCTCCCCCCACTCCCATCTCTCTCCTGTATCACACATCCTATCTCCCTCCTCGTTACTCTATGTCCGACATGGAAGCCATTCGATTTGTGCAGGTTTGTTATAACACTGTGAGCAGATTTTAAAATAAGTCAGTACGTCCAGTTATTTAAAATGTTTCCTTTCTATTCTCTACTCTCTTCTAAGAATGTTTTAGAGAACCCCCTTTTTACCTATTTGCCCCCCCCCCCCCTATCT
>JAOEHI010003734.1:0-10556 GCA_025447815.1 Percopsis transmontana | reverse complement strand
TATATATACTGTGTGTGTGTGTGTGTATATATATATATATATATATATATATATATATATATATTAGTGTGAATATGGTATACATTACACCTTAAAGTCACCGTCTTTGTTTACTGTTACGTAGGCCTATTCTCTCCAAATAGACTGGCTTTAAAATAGCCTGGCTGAGTCTGCGCTACGCAATGTATCACGAGTATCACAAGTACCCCACGGATGCTGGCAGATGACAGATTGCCCTTCACCTCCTGGGTTCCAGCTGCTGCCAGGTAGGGCTACCATTCCGTGCCACTGGAGTAGTCTGCTACTACCAACAGGAGCGCCATAGTGCCCTTATTCAACTCATGAATTAGGCTGTCACAGTTTAGGCTAGCTTTGGTGTCACTCTGTCCTGAATGTCCATATACAGCCCCAAATTACCCAAAAGCTACAATATTTTCTTTTGAAAGAACACGCCTAAATTTGCCAGAGAAAGGGTTGAAACCGCCGTTCGAAAACTTTAATTTACGCCTGAAAGTGCTTAGTGGCTTGCGCTCACGCACCCCGCTGGCTCACACTGTTCTCTACCCCTCCCGCCTACAGCCACACACACTTTGAACGATAGCTTTGTTAAAAGTGAGCTGGGACGGGCGCGTTAACGTAGCCTAATCGAGGAGTGTAAAGGTATAGGCTACTCCTCAATTACATTAACGCTAATAATAAAGCATGGCTGTGGAGGTGTTCCCAGAAATCCAGTAGGCCTTATCAGTTAGCCTAATCGTGCGCATGCGGACATAGACCTTAATACATAGGCCTAAATGACGCGTTATATTTACGTTTGTCTTATTTTGAAAAAATAATATTGTCTTCCAGTTACTAATAGGCTACATAATTTTGGATCCAATGTAATATATATATTTTTGATACATTTTCTTTCTCGATGCACAGTACAGAGATGTTCAGTCAACTCCTACTTCAGCTCTGATAATAAATAATGAAATTGCTGGGAGCTGCAGATTTGCTGATGTCAGGAATCCAGTGCAGCATTTCGTGGTGCAGGGTTGTTAAAGGTGGTACTGTCTGCCTCGGTGCTCGTAGCGAACCAGCTCACACATGCACGCCCGACAAGAAAGATGCTGCCAATTCTTAAGATTTGGACATTTCTATCCGTGTCGTGTTTGTGCTTATCTCAGCCGGCGCATTTGAAGAAGGTTTTCAAATGTCCTTCAGCATGCAGCTGTTCCAAGGAGTCTATCGTTTGCGTGGGCTCTTCCAGTGTGCCAAGGATTACCCCCAACGACATCAATTCCTTGTGAGTAGCGTGCTTACAGTGTTTAATATCAATATGAAACATAGAATGTATTCGACGTTCATTTATAATGAGCCGTTTACGCTTAGATTTTGCTACGTTCCGGCAATGAAGCGCTGAGTTGCAGAAGGATAGTTTTTATAGACTAAAAGCCTGCTTATCTTTACATCATTTTATTTTAGTTATAATAACACGTTTTGGGATGGTTAGCTTACTCGTGTTGATTGTGTTTTCTTTAGGAGCATCGTCAATGGAACGTTCTCTGAGGTCAAAGAGGCAATGTTTGCCCACATGCCTTCTCTGCAACTACTGTAAGAGCACCTCAGCTGTCTGACATTCTTCCTCATACATATATGATTTTGTGGCTTGTCCGTAGACAGGCTGTGAATTTGGAATTTTACCTGAGGCTACATTACATATGTTACATAAATTGGATAGGGCCTACTCATACTGCATCGTAGCCTACATCATGACATGCCAAATGCTATTGGCCTACTATTTCTTGGATAAGTAGGCCTAACATTGGAAATTCCCTATTATAATATTATCCACAAGTATTACAATACACTACATAATGTAGTGTATTGTAAAATGTAAAAATAAGATACATAAACTTTTAACAGTCTTCCCTTATGGAAAAAGCATTGGCAATTTTTGCTGCTGGGGAAACACGTTTAGCCTTCGTTTTCTGCATAGGTTAATATAGGTTAATATAGTAGTAATAGAATATTAGAAAAATAAATTTAAATAACAAGTAGACCAGAAAAAAACACTATTCTGGAATATATATTTAAAAGCCCCAATAATCTTCATACAAGATTCACTCTAAATCTGTTGAATTTTTTGATGACAGTTACAGTAATAATATAATTGTTGTAATTGTAATATAAGGTAAAGGTAACCTTGCAACTTTAATGCAATGTAACCAAATAAATAATATTGTAAACACATGCAACTGGCTAGCGCAAATGCTACAGATATTATGTAAGATATGCAGCTGTTGAAACCTTCTTTATCCTTTCCCCTAAATTGTAATGAGCAAGTCCGAACATACTAATCATACTTACCGGAAAATATTCACCCACATTGTTACTCCAGTATTGATTTTTGTGATGTCAGCTACTATAACAGGCTAGATATGGGGTGCTAAAAGAGACACACTGACTTCAATTTCATCTTGGTCAGGAATATTCCCCAAGGAAGCAACATTTCAAGTCCGTATATTATTATGGTTAGCTTATTTGGGCAGTTTAACTTAACCTAAGTGTTTACTCTTTACCAAATAATCATTTACATTTACAGCATTTTTTTGTTGCAAATAAACCAGTCATCAGGGCTAACATTGCATGTAAGCGTCATACCATTGCATATCAACATGTCATTACATGTCCCAGTTCCCAACATTTTAACTTAGATCAGCCCTCTATTTCAGAATCCTGCGTTGTTCTCTAAATAAACAAACAAACAAACAAAACGGGTAGGTGTTGATGTGGGTGTTCATTATTCATTACAGACTTCTGAACTCCAATTCTCTCACAACTATAAGGGATGATGCATTCTCTGGCCTTCCACATCTGGAATATCTGTAAGTACGTCAATGCTACTCATCGATGCATTAGGCTAAACATGCAGGTATGTAGTCACTAGGAAGCACATACTCACATCCGGCTCTTACTTAGATGGTTAAGTTGTTATAATGGAAAGCCCTTTTTTTCAGTTTGGTGTAAAATCTGATTAAATTCCTGTATTCCACAGGTTCATTGAGAGTAATAAGATTGAGACTGCATCAAAGTACGCTTTCAGAGGACTCAGGGACTTAACTCACTTGTAAGTCCCACCCATGCACTATTAACTGTAACTGTTAGTTTACCGACTTTACCATCAGTGGGTAAACATCGGACTGACTGAAAAGCCTGATCCATAATGAATTTTGTAAAAACTTAAATACTGTGATGAATTTACATTTAAAGTTTTCAGTTTACCTTTGATATATACAATATTTTTATGTTGGACTACTAATCTTTCACAGGTCTTTGGCAAATAACAACATAAAAGCCTTGCCAAGGGATCTTTTCATAGACCTGGACTCACTGATAGAGCTGTAAGTTTGTGTTGTTTTGAACATGTGAGCAGGTTACCCTTTCACCTTCAGAATATTCTTTCACTTTGAGGGGTTATCATAATAGACATTATATTTTGTGATTATTTAGTTGAAGTCAGCTTTGAGTAAAGTTGTTAGTTGTGAATTGTTTACATTTATCTTCATTAATGAATTGGTATTCAATCCATTGCAAAAGGCAGCACAAAATTCTGTTCATTATTCTTTAGACATTACTGGCACATTACCTCATACTGTTCGTACATTTATTGAACCTTGCCATTGTTGACAGTGCATTAATACCGTATATGCCCTTCTGCAGGGATTTGCGTGGCAATGCCTTTGAGTGTGACTGCCGTGCCAAGTGGCTGATGACATGGCTGAAGAACACCAATGCCACGGTGTCGGATGTCGTGTGCGCAGGACCAGAGGAAATGAAGGACAAGCGTCTCAACGATATGACCAGCCTGCACAATGAATGTATCTCAACTGGTGAGAAAGATCTGATGCAATCGGCAGTGCCTTTGATCTAACCCAAGCGGCAACCTCCGGTGTTGAAAAATGAATCCAACGCAGAAGTGCCAACATCTGCAGTTCCTCGAATGGCCACTTGAGACTGGCTCCAAAAGAGTCATTCCTCGCAAAAAAGTGTTTAATCCAATGCCTTCAAAGTGCTTAATATGCAGTACTGCTAATGGCAGTTGGTTTCAAAACAGAGCAAACGACTGACGACAGTCTGAATGAATGCCATTGACAAAGACTGCCAGCTTCTCCTTAGAAATCCAAAATAAATATGTTTTTGTCTTAAGGTAATGCCTCAGCAGCTTATTACACTTGATGGGGTCCATTTTGAAAAAGATTATTTCATTAGGATATTAGGACATTTTACTCTTGTTAGGAAGGGTATGTTTCAAACAATTGTGAGTCATGACTCAGCCAAATGTGAGAGGGTACAATGCAGAAGATTCTCATTTAATGATTTAATTCAAACAGACAAATAATTTCTTGCGCTGTATAAGGTTTATTCATTTTAGGAATGTGTTCCTCGGCAGATTTCGTCTTCCACCAGTCGGTGGCATCAGAGTCTCTGTCTGTCGACACATTTACTTATAAGAATGATGTCTATGTGGCCATTGCTGCTCCCAGTGCAGAGAGCTGTATGGTTTTCCAGTGGGACCACATAGAGATGAACTTCCGGACGTATGACAACATCACAGGTACACTGACAATGCTTTTGAAAGAAATCTTCTGTTAATATATATCTATATGTATATGTCATCTCTTCTTAGAAATTCAACTGGCTTAACCCCTACCTGCTCCAAAATACTTGTAAATAATAGTCCCTCAAAATACTGTACTTCAGTTTAATAAATGGTTAACATTTAACTGTTCTTCAGGTCAGTCTATTGTGGGGTGCAAGTCAGTGGTGATCGAGAACCAGGTTTTTGTTATTGTGGCCCAGCTGTTCGGCGGATCCCACATCTACAAGTTTGACGAGGACCAGAGCAGGTTTAACAAGTTCCAGGACATCGAGGTGTCCAAGATCTCCAAGCCCAATGACATTGAAGCTTTCCAGATTGGCACCGACTGGTTCTTTGTGATCGCCGACAGCTCCAAAGCGGGCCTGTCGACCCTGTACAAGTGGAACGACAAAGGCTTCTACTCCTACCAGTCCTTGCACGAGTGGTTTCGTGACACGGACGCCGAGTTCTTAGACTTGGACGGAAAGGCCCACCTGATCTTAGCAAGTCGCTCACAGGTGCCAGTCATCTACCAGTGGAGCCGGAATAACCAGAAGTTTGACCTGCATGGTGAGATCCCCAGTATGGAGGATGTGGTGGCTGTGAAGCACTTCCGGGTCAAGGAGGAGCTATACCTAGCGATGACGCGCTACATCGGCGACTCCAAGGTCCTGCGCTGGGGTGCCAAGCAGTACACTGAGATCCAGGCCCTGCCTTCACGAGGCTCCATGATCCTTCAGCCGTTCTTCTTCAAAGAGCGCCACTACCTGGCCCTGGGCAGCGACTACACCTTCTCCCAAATCTACTTGTGGGACAGTGAGACCAAACTATTCGAGCGCTTTAAAGAGGTGTACATCCAGGCTCCGCGTTCCTTCACCGTAGTTTCCACAGACCGCAGGAATTTCATCTTTGCCTCCAGCTTCAAAGGAAACACGCAGATATTTGAGCATATCATCATTGATTTGAGCTTGTGAGCTAGGGTAGGGGCTGTGCCTTATTGTCCTTCATGCATCCAACGTCTTCCACTCTAAACATGTACATTTTCAAAGACGATATAGAGGGAGAGAACGGATTCTATTTTTTATCGGACCCAGGTTACAAATCCGTCACAATTACTTGATTAAAGTATACGTTAGCTTTTGTGATCCGAGACCTTATTAAAACATTGTCTCCCATCACATATAGCGTAGCACAACCTCACTGTTAGCTTTGTTATTGAGAAACTCTACTACCGATCAGCTAGCGCTTCTCACTGGACTCATAATGCAATTCAGTGGGTGCCCATTTAATCATTCCAAAAATGTGATAAATAGTTGCAAACCATAATTTATATCAGGCTTTATTTCATAAATATACTTAAACCAGGAGTTGTAAAAGGAAGTGATCTAATGTAGCTACTGCTAGCATCTGTCTGATGAACACATACATGACTAATAATGTGAATTTCCCGTTTTTGAAAAGGTAATATACCATAGGGTTTTGAAGGCTTAAAAGGCTTAAATCCATTAAACTGCCTTTTAGGCCCAATGAGAAGCATCAGCAGAGTTTTTATTTTATTTTTTTTAAATTTAAGCTCTCAATGATGTTGTGGTACTCACTATATTATTTATAAATTATGGAGAAATGGGAAACAACATTCCAGTATGGTCTGGGTATAATAAAAGTAAACCTATCCTTTAGTCCTATTCTCTATTATGCGCTTTCATACTTAGTATAGTACTTAGGGAGGATTATAAAGAACATCTAGACAAGGAATAAGAAATTCAGCTCACATTTCACTCTAAATTTTGTGTTGAGACAAAACATTTTTTTGGGAGACATTCAATTAAATGTTTCCCCTGCTTATTGTTTTATATCAGAAGAAGTACCTGAGTCTGACAGATATTGTTACTGAACTTTATATTTAGGGCAACCATGGTAGTACGGAGTATTGTTACTCATACAGGTACCATTTTACCTCATGGATCCCTGTGATAATGTAGAGTTTGTTGCCTTATCCTTATTGGGGTACTGTGTTCTGACAGGCCTGCTATGCCCCTATTTGGTTGTGATGACGTCACGTCACATTCTATTTTAATACAGGGAAATGTCTTGAAAGCACAAACCTTTAATAACAGTAGCTGAGACCCCTTCTAAGGTCCTAGTGTATTTGTTAGGTTTAATTTGTTACTTTAGATGTGATATACAGTATTACAAACAGTAAAGTACAGCTACAGCAATGTTAGGAAGTTATATTAAAGGCAATATTTCTAAAAATTTCCCGTTCCAATATTTATTTTAATCCAGATGTAATAGGGTGACTTACATTTTCCGTTTAGTATAAAGGGTCTGTGTGTAGGAAATATCAGGGAAATTTGCTTCACTCACAAGTTAAATAAAAAATAAATCTGTGGTTGGTTGGTGGGATAAAAATTATTTGTTTATTTTCAGGCTAATACAATGTTTTTCTTAATAGATGGCTTCTGATTTGAACATTTAACAGTTGACATAAAAGACAGAAAAGGTTAACAGGCCTCATAATCATAACGTGCAGGGGCTATAAGAGGGTATATTAAAATCATTTTTCATATGTTTCTTGAAAAATACTGAATGTACAAACTACAAAGTGTAAATATAACAAAGACTGAAATGTCCCTCATCTGTATGTCATTATTATTATAAAAATCTGAACAAATCTTTGCACTTAACATAGGCCTGCAGCTTGCAAGAGCATGACATACAAAAAGAAACCTTCACAAAATTCCTTTTAGATACAACTAAAAGACTCAAAAGTGTTTCTACTTAATGAACATTATTGCCAATCATGGTTAAAAAAATACTATATGCAAGCTGCATCACAAGCAGATTGTGTTCTTTTTTGTTCTTTTTTGTTTTTTGAATGAAATCATATGTAATCTTAGTCTGTTCAGTATCAAAATAAATGTGTACAAATACATTTTCAAAATGTCCTGTTTGTATCAACGAGTCAAACAAGGTCAAATTGTCAAGGTTACTCTTCAGTGCATGCTGACAGGACGTAGTTGGATTAGTGTTTGTGCATTGCTTCTACATGCCAAGGTGCAGCTTTCCCCTCCAGGACATCAGCAGCCCCTTACCTGCTGCACCTGCTTCAGTGTTTCTCCATTCAGTGTTTCTACTACTACTTCTACTACACCTCTTCCTACTTTTTGCACATCCTGCCAAAAGTGTTTTGACAGACTGCTTGGGAACATAATGAGACAAATCTCACAAGTTTTGAGTGGATAGGTGATGCAAAGGCAGAACACCTATGGTTACACCAATTACAGTACAGTCACACAATTTAAGTTTCTTCCATTACTCCCTAGTTATTCCGATTGCCAAATGTTAACCTCAATATCTAGCAGGAATTTAATGACAAATCTGATCAAATTCCAGTACATTATGTAAATAGTCTGAAAAAACAAATTCTGTAATATGTACAGTACATATTACAGAATTTGTTTTTTCAGACCATTTTTGTATGTATAGATGGCTCCTGATACAATCCTGATACAAGATCCTAGTGAGTGAGACTTTAAAAAAAGGGTAATGTGTCATTATACCACAGAGCTATTGCAATATTACTGGCCCTGCAGTGGCTAGAGGAGAAGGAAATGAACAACACCGTCATTGCATCTGATTCTTCATTGTCAGGTCTCTTTGGGAAGACGGCAGGCAAGATACAGTATATGTGACATTATAAAGTTTTTAAAAGAAACTGGTTTAGTTTAAAGAATCTATTTTTTTTTCTTTTTTTCTTTAATTCATTTTCTAAATAATAATATAATAATAATATAATCTAAAGTCCAGGCGGTGGCGGTAATGCACCCAAAATCTGATTTGCCAGCCAATGAAAACCAAAGAATAAGAAAGAAGAACTCCGATGGGAGCTAAAAAGTTGGAACGGCTTCAGCAGTGGGCGGACTCTAGTAAGTATTTTATTCACTTTAAACAAAGGATGAGCCCGTAGCGTTACCTAGCTTGTATAATAGTAATTATATTAACATTAACATGGCGTGTGTGTGAAGGGGAAACTTTAATGCAGTTGGGTTATTAGTGGCAAACAGCTCTGTGTCGATTAGGACACAAATAAAGAGGAGGCTGGACTTGATGCAATCGAGGTTTGTATTGATGGTAGGTAACACGTTACCCAGCAGGTCAAACATTTCTTGTGAGTGAGGTCTGAAATCACAATCAGAATAATTGACAATCAGAATAAATGTAGTATGTTAATAACCTGACAAAGTAGTGGCATCCAATTAAATAGCTTTGTAATTTATAACAAATGAAGATAACTAATAGCCTACTTATTACATAGTATACTAAATAGAAATAATAGAAATAGAAATAGAAAAAAAAGAGATATAACAATTACCATAAACTTAAGCATATAACATCCCAGATTATCAAACAAACATAAGTAGCCTAGTGATATAAATCGCACGAAGAATTGTGTCAATCAGTATCTCCCTGAAGTATTTAATTGTAATTTGGTCCGACGAAGAAATCAAAAGTCTTGGAAAAAGACTTTTGAAAAAAACGCATAAAAATGCAGAAACTGAAAACACCACGAGGACATTATTTTGGGCGAATTCGAACTAGTGTCGAGTACTGCGCTTGAAGTTGGAGCTGTTGGTAGTAGTGTAATGCCATAATAACAATGGTGTAATCGCAACGAAATTAATCTGTTCGTACATTTTTCAACATTCAAACGGATTTGGCTACCTGCCAAATTGATAACACGCCGACGTCAGACGCAAACCTGCCTACAAGGCAATAAATGTCAAGTGTAGGGAGATGCAGCTCACGTAGGTGTTGAAGACAGGACGTAGGGATGTCATGGAAAATTCTTTAGTCCGCTCAAAAAAAAAATTGCAATGTGAAACCAAAACTAACTGGATCAAATGTACACAATGTAACAAAAACATGAACCTTCGTCCAGACTTTCAGGTTTGAAAACGTCCTTAGTGGATAGTAGCCTACTCATGTGAAGTGAATACTATTCCTATTATTATCAACCATCCAACAAATTTGTTTTCAAATACATTACGTTTTATACAGTATATTGATGCATTTAGCCTATATTTTAGCAAAACTTCTGGGCAGATTTCACTGTGGGGGCCGACTGCCTGGACCAGGTGAGGTCATTACGGATGTTGGCACCAAGGAACTTGAAGCAGTTGACTCTCCACTTCAGTTCCTTCGGTGTGAAAGGGGGCGTGACCCCAATGAAGTTAAAACTACAGCCACCTATATAGGTAAATATTAATATTGAAATAATTATTCTGTCACCCTACAGCTACTCTAAAACAATGGATGTCGGGACCACAGTGACCAACCCTGCACACAATGAGACACATCCAATAATACAGCTTATAATTAACAATGATCTAAAGAAGCTCAAACAATCTCTGAAAGCCAATGATATCAATGGACTTTATCCATGCAAGAAGTGTGGGGATCATATATCCCCTTTGATTGCAGCTGTTACATTTCACAAAAAGGATATTTGTGATTTTCTTCTAAGAGAGGGTGCCAACGTGACATATGACATACTAGCAAAACTTGTTTCACTTAACCATGCAAGTACCATTTTTACCAAGGGATTGAATTCAGTGCTTACACTGGCAGATAGGCAAAAGAACGACAACCTGAAAAAAGAGAATCACCAGTTAGGGAGTTCAGAGTGTAAAGAACCTACACAAAATGACACAGAGATGTCTCTATCCAAGAAAAAGAAGAGGAAAAATAAGCGAAAACTCCAAAATCAAGACGAGACAAAATATGCAACTGCTGCAGATGAACTGCCAGAACTTTCTGTCGAGGAATCTGTTGTGGTTAGAAGGTCAAATGTTCAGCCATTCCAAGCATGTGCTCCTTCTTCACCAAAGACACAGAAGTGGTTCAGAATCAGTGAGAGATGGAGGGAGAA
>JAOEHI010003733.1:0-10556 GCA_025447815.1 Percopsis transmontana | reverse complement strand
AGTGTCGGGTAACCTCGCCTCACCGTTGAGAACAGTACACATTTCACATGTCCCTACCGGACGTGAACGCACCCCCAAACATTCTCCCACCACCTGATGTATACCCCCCTGGATCCTTACCGGTACTCGGTACGTCCCCTCCAGACTGTCAGCGGCTGCTGGAGGCGCGGTCACCCTTACCACCTGCCCCACCTCCATCAGCGGACACTCCCGGCGCACGTGGCCAGGCTTCCCGCACCTTCAGCATAACGGTGCAGCCGTCTGAGCGGGCTCCCGTGGGTCGAGGCTTATTCCCCCCCTCGGGCCCCGTGACAACTGCCCCCCCCTCAGGTCCGGACCCCTCGTCGCTGGCGGCGTGGATTCTGGTTTTGTCCCTGTTGGGGCGCCAAATGTGGCACACAATCACTGTCCACACGGTGTTTGCTTGGGTTATCCGTGCGTTGCACGGCTTTATTCGGGTGCGTAGCACACACACACATACACACAGGTCTTACACTGCCTGTTAACATACAATCATCCACCACGGTCTTAAAGCACAATAGACCTGGTGCAGCCGTCTGTCTCCCTACGTCTGCCGCTCGGGAGTCCTCCCCAGCTGCGCTCACTCACCCTTAATTAAGGGAAGACAGGTGATTATAAAATGCCCACACCTGTCCCCCAGCCCCGTGAACCACACCTCAACACGTTTCCGTCCCACACGCATCAGCTAAACCACGCCCCATCTCCCACACTTGCATTACCGCACACATCTCGCATGTCCCTATCGGTCGCACCCCTGTAAATTCCCCTACCAACCCACTGAACCCAGTCCAATCAGTACCCAGAATTAAGGGGGAACCAGCCACAGCCTCTTATAGGTTTTGCCCTTATCTTATCTCTAGCGGGACAATGCACATCATTCGTGCACATCACCATGTATACACCTAATTAACAATCTAGATTCCACCAAAGCCTCAGGTCAAACAAACTTTGATGGATCATGGATTGCGTGCAGCCCGTGTGCACCATCTGCTGGTGTGTACCCCCCTGGATCCTTACTGGGCCACCTTGCCGTCGAGGTGGTTCTCAGCTAGCTCAACCACCCGTTCCAGGTTTTTTGGCCAGTGACACAGCACCCAGTGTGCCATTCCCGATGGCAGCCCGTCCACAAATTGGTCTAGGATGACTTGGTCCAACACCAACTCCGTGGAGCTTTCTCCAGGCTGCAGCCACATCCTGAGTCCAGGATTTGCCAGGAGAAGGCAAACAGGTGGTCTCTCTCTCCTCTCACACTTATTAACATCTGGTAACATCTGGTTTGTATTTCTTTAGATTTGCATCCTATGACCTCTTCATGCACTTATGGGCCTTAATAGAGCCCTCGCTGCCATCTGGTCAGTGTGACACAAGCACAGAGAGGAACCTTCAGGCAGAGCTGAGGTCTACTGCAACACATTCCCTGCAGCCCATAGATGATTTGTTCATATTCCGGAACCATCTTGCACTCAGTTCAGCGTAACCTCGCTGATCAGTATGGAGTCCACCAGCCCAGTCAGTCGGATTATTACAACATGGAGCAACTTCATGTACACTGTCCTAGGGTCAGTGAGAATCCTGGACTGCACAGAGCTGAGGTGCCAGTGCTTCTTTGCATACAAGTCCCACTTCACTCTCAAAGGGCTGCTTGGAGTTTCTCCTCATGGGGCAGTCACATTCATTTCACCACTGTATGCCAGATCTATTAGTGACAAATGGATCATGCGAGACTCTGGAATTCTCTCCCTTTTGAGACCTGTGATGACCATCATGGTCGACAGAGGTTTTCTTGTTGGTGACTTTGTGCCGTGTAAGATCAACAGGCCTGAATTTCTCTCTGGCAAATCCCAGATTCTTGTCTGTGAGGTCAGGGAGGCCCAAGCCTTTGCATGTCTCAGGGCGCATGTGAAGCATCTCATACGCAGAGTGAAGGAACACAAGTTCTTTGACAACGAGATTCCACACACACTTTTTGGAAGCATTAATCAGCTGTATACCGTTGCATGTCACCTGTAAAACTATGAAAACGCACCTCTTGTAAAGGCTTGGGCAAAGAAGCCAAATTTTCAATGTGTAATTATCTATATATACACTTGACTACATAAAATCTGTTTTATATTATTAAAGTTATTGAATATTGATTTATTGAAATTAGGGCTGTCAGCATTAACGCGTTAATCGCGATGAGATTAATGACCGAGCATAACGCGTTTTAATTGTGTTAATCGCATTGATCGCTTCACTGTACAATCTTTGGCTGCCACTATTTTAACTCTTTGACGCACCCTTACTTGTAGTCATGCTGCCACAGACACTTCCTACCTCCTGCTGCAGCCGTGGAGATGAACAACAACATAGTCCTAAATGGCGACAAAGTCAAAAGCAGTATGCACCGTGTGTGAAATGGAATTAAAATATCACCGAAGCACTTCGATCTTAAGCCACCATCTACGAGCTAAGCATGCAACTAGTACAGCTAATCAGGTTGATGCTAGCGGACTGAGGCAACACACTATTTTGGAGAGTGCAAGTTGCCACAGGCCTGTGGATAAAACCAAATCGAAGAAAATTATTTTTGAAAGCAAGCTTAAGGAAGACTATATTTTTGAAGACATTGATTGTTTTACCTCAGTCTCGTTGCACATTGTTTGATTTGAAATAATCAAATAAATCAAAGTCAAGTTCATAAACTAACTTTCTTTGCATTTATTTGATTCCCAATCAAGATACACTGGTAAGAATTGTAAAGGCTACATTGTTAATACAGACATAAAACAGTTATGAAATGCAAAATAATACTATTTTAATCATATGATAAAACATGTGATTAATCGCGATTAGTAAAAAACTAATCGTTTGACAGCCCTAATTGAAATACATTTACTTTGTTTCAATTAAACTAGTACTCAGCTTGTTACATTCGGGCATTTGATATCAAGGAGGCCAAACTGCTCCTTTGGATCGTACACAATCCCATCAGGTGATGACCCCATCCATGGTGCGTCAGGGTGTATTATGAACCCACAAGGATAGTGGTTAACCTGCTGCAGGTTCCATGTCAAGCCCCTCCTCGTGTCTGCAGTCTAATGGCTAGGTCACAGAAGCCTTTTTGCAAGATTTTCAGTAGAGCTCTGTCCCGTGGTGTGACAGACCTCTGATCTCTGAATTTGGAGGAGGTCACGCGGACATGCCTCAGTTGATGCCACTCAATGCAGGCACTGCTTTTTTGTACCGTCTTAAATTTTGTGTGCTGTCTAAGGATGTCTCCAGGGACATCATGTGGAGTTGCTGATGTTCAGTACAGACAAAAGAGCAGGTAGAGGTTCCCTCAGGTGGCCAGACTAGGAGCCGGCGAAGGTGGCGGGCCCTCTCTGGTGGTCAGCGGCGGCGCGAGGACCCCTCGAGTGGCCAGACCAGGGTTTGGCGGTGGCAGGTCCCCTCAGGCGACTGGCAAGGGCCCTCTAGCGGCTAGACCGGGCCCCCCGTTTCATGCACCGTTTGTACAGAATATGTGCATTAATTGCATTTCCTTGCATGAAGTTGTATATGGCTGTAAGGCTATCATTTGTTCTTTGATTTTTCCATTTCATAACCAATAGAATAAACACACAGCTCCTTTACCTGCTCAAGAATAATTGTATTTTTTTCCTCTGCTTGCCCGCCTCCCACGGCGAGGTTCCAAGTTTGAGTCCAGTGCTGTCCACGCCGGACGCAAGCAATAAAGAGACGACACCACCATAAAACTGTTTACCCTTACCCGTTTTACCCTTACCTTTGCATTTCAAAGACCAGCCAACAGGCCTGGAAAAACAACAGAATCAAACTAAATAAGTCAACCCTATATATATATATATATATATATATATATATATATATGTATATGTGTGTGTATGTGTGTGTGTGTGTGTATATATATATATATATATACACTAACCCTAACCCTTCTATAGTATTTCTATGATGAATTCACTGACAGAGACCCATCCCGTATCAGCCAATCATTGTTCATGAACGCGACATCATCCATAGCAACGAGGTCAACCCTGCCCTCTCTCTTAGCTTAAGGTTTCACCCCATTCCTTAGTTGGTCTCAGCAGCTTTGTGAATATGATTTAGGAGAAAATTTAGGAGAAACATGCTTTGTGAATACGGGTCCAGACTTCTAACATTTAAATAATAATACCAAGGCCTGTTCTACTTTTGAAATCTGAGGGAGTGGGTAAACATTGCACAGGTAGCAAGTAGCTGGCCTAGGATTTGGCTGAACATCAGTTGCCCACTTCGAAGAGGGCACAAAAACATACTTGTGTCACTCATTTGCCGATTGGACGGGGAGGTTCCGCACGAAATTCCTGTAAATTACCAAGGAATTGGGAATTTAAATGTTTAAACTGCAATTTATCATTAATCCCCAATTCTTTCAATTAAAAAAAAATCACTATTTAATTTCTTAAGAGGTAACACACTTTTGACTTCTTCCAAGCATTCTACAGCCTGCTAGAGAAAAGATGGCATCACTTTGAATAGCATTCAAAGTGATATTTGAATGCTATTGACCAATGTTTTTCTAATTTATGACAAATGTGAAGAAAATAGGTGGAAATTATATTATTGCAACATTGCAACAGTTTGTATGTTTTATGCAATATGAAAATGTAACTGTTTATATTCTTATGTTTTGAGCAATATAATTGTATAAATATTACAAATACCAGATATATAAATCAGCCTTTGGGTTATTATTCATTTGCAAAAATTTGAATGTGGTTATTGTTATTTGTGTGTTCAGTTAAGGAGCATGGTGAGATTTTAAGCGTGTACAATGACTCAGGCAAAGTACAGTTCTACCAGACGTGTCCTGACTGTCTTGCTATGGTCTACACCGGTGTGTTTGATCAGGTCTCAGGCAGATTTTTGCTCATCTACAGTAAGTAATGCACTCACTCATACTGTATATACACACACACGTCTTTCTTTTCCTTGTATTTGCCATATTTTAGATTTTTTTTATGAGATCTGAGAATAACCAAACACTAGGAGTCAAAGTCAAACCACAGGAACATAACCCTTTACTTGATGAACACAGGTTATTGCTTTATCAGATTGTCTCAAACTGATATATAAGGTGGAGTGGAGCTTGCAAAATTAGGATGGTCTTACCAGGCTATTTAGTTTTGGTATTATAAAATATATATTGAACTGTTTTTAACAGTTTTTAGATTGATATGGCTGGCTACATTTAATATTTGGAATTTGACGAATAGTATTTTCATCAGATAAATGACTGTACGATTTTCTAGTAAACTTAATAGTCAAAATTTCAACAAATGGTTGAATTATATTGTATAATATATTGAAATAGGGGGCAGGATAGTCTAGTGGTCTGGGTGTTCAACTCCCAGCCGGAAGGTTGTCGGTTCGAGCCCCAGAGTTGGCCTACCTGTAAGCATCCTTGAGCAAGATGCCTAACCCCTATCTGCTCCATGTAATAGCACCATGTACTGTAATTGTAAGTCACTTTGGATAAAGGCATCTGCTAAATGACCTAATTGAAATGGCGATGAAAAATTTAGGTTGCTGACATATTCGTCAATATTTAGACGGAAAACAGTTTGAAATATATTTTACTTCAGTGGTTTAAAAATGTGCAAAGCACAATTTTTATAAAGCTGCCATACAAATTATTTTTTGTTCTTGTATTATTATTGTTATTTGCTTATCATTTTTGATATACAGTATATGCAATATTATATAGATCACAATAGTTAATCACTTACTCGGTCTGTGCTCCGTGTCTAAATATTTTACATTTTAAGTGCACATTATAAAGATTGTAATATGTGTCTACATAGGTGGGTGCACAACGCGCTTCCACTCTGCTTGTCACACACACACACATGCAAAAGATTACAATTATTATTGTGTACATCAAGATATTTTACTCCGCAGGAATCCAGCTGTTGCCGTAGATGGTTTGCTCACGCGTTTTCACTTCAAGCACGAGCAGATTTGTTTCCTCTGCAGAGAAGTGTTCTTTCTTATACTGCTCTTATAATAGCAATCCGCCAAGGTGCAAGCACACCTGGCGTTTAAAGGAAATGGGAGATGACACTCTGATTGGTTTTTTACACATTACGCCCAAAACATCCCCATGAATAATTAAGAGACTCAGCACAACCTTTTTGAACCATGCGCATGGCGCTGCGAACATTTTGTCTGCTGTTAAACTAGCAAAAGTGGATTTGGACATGCCCTAAATGCACTTGCGCCATGTGCTTTAGACCATGCGCTTAGATCCTTAAAATAAGGCCCTACATTTTTCAAAAGCTTCAAGCTGCAGGTGCAGGGGGGGAGGGGTTGTCAAGAGACTGCATCATACTCACAGCCAATCACGGCTTTCCCTTATTTTAATAATATGAATATGTAGATTTCTACTAACACACCCACAGCTACCGACTGAGAATTTCACTGAGAGGGAGATGATAGTTAGAAACAACAATTTAAAATATTTATTGACCTATTTCTGAGAAAAAACAGACCTAGTGACCTCGATAGAAACAAGGGATGTTTTCGAAACTACAATATGATGACTGCAGGACCACTTTAATGTGCATTGTGCCCATATTACAGCATTAATTTATTTGTATATTTAATTGGTATTCATGCCATATTGCTTGCAGTTTTCTCTGCATTGTACTTTTACTAAATATGGAAAACTGTGGGCAACACTTCTGACACGACACCTGGCAAACAAGAAATAGCGAGGGCATAAATGCCGGTTAGAGTCTTAAATGTGGTGAAGTTTATATGAGGCTTAGTGTAAATATAGATTCATTTATGCTATTATAGATTCATAACCATGATAGAGCAATGCATAATAATTGACTAGGCTTAGTTGACCCAATGAGGTAAAAACTTACCATTTACTGTGGTTCCTGTGGTTTGATTTTAGAGTTGAGTTACTTATTGTATAAAAAGGTAGGTATGTTGGTAAGTAGGTAGACTTACCAACATACCTACCTTTTTATACAATACCAAATTTCCTTGTGGGGATTACAATAAAGTTATCTTAATCTTATATTTTTCCAACTGCAGTTGTTACTTCTAATGTTTCTAATGTCAATGTTTCTGTATCTGTTAAGAGCGTGAAGGAAAGCTTCAGATCAATGAGGACCAGAATAGCATGAAACGAGCAGAGTGCCTCAATTTCAAGATTGATGGACACTTCATTTATGATGGCATTACAGGTCTGTTGTTTTACCGACCACATTAACACAAGAAAGGTCATGAAAGTTAAAAGAGAGTTTTCGCCAGCAGGGAGAGGTATTTCCCCAACAGATTTAAAAACAAATTGTCTGTTTTGACATCTGTCCTAAACGTGAGGTTAGGTGTTTTGACTGGCCCTGCACCGACAACTGTTGGCCTGCCACTAAATGGGCTCTTTGCGAGTATACAACATAGATCTGATGTTTGGATTGGCCCTACAGTTGTTACTTTCACACACGCTGCTTCCTCTTTCAATCTCTCCCTTGCGCAGTTTGGTTGGACTTTAGTCCAGAAGGATGCCATTAACAGTAACATTCATGTGAAAATTTATTTTGAGAATATTTGTTGCATTATAATGTTTGTAACATTTTGCTGTTTGCAGATTGATGTTTTTTTGTGTGGCCTATATAGTGTTCGTATTTTTCACTTTAAAGTGAAATTGAACTTTAGTAAAATTCTTGACATTATAGGTTACTGTTTTTTTTTAACCCCCATTGGGTTTTATTCTATCTCAAACATATTTTTAATACTTATGCATCGCTGTTTGATGCATTTCCAAGTCATGTTTTATCAATATTCACTGTTGATATTTTTCTTCTACCACACATAACACAGCAGTTAGCAAGCTAGTGTTGACAATGCACATGAATACAGTATAAACATGAATACTATTCGGAAGCTATTAAAGAAATACTTTACCCAAAAATAATAATTAGTATAAAATGAAATTGATCCCCTATCAAATCTATTGTATAAGAAAAATGTTATTGCTACATTCTCTGTAAATGGATGGTACTACCTTTTTCGTATGTTTTCCAGGCTGCGAGTGATTGATATACTAATCTTTCATTCCAACCTCTTCCCTACTGTTAGAGTTATGTCAAAGGGACATAATTTTTCCACAGATAAGGAGACTACAACCTGAACGCACCCGACCTGAAGGAGCACATTAAACATCCTGCATCAGTGAACTGCATTCATAGCTCTTACGTAACTTGTTTTAAGTTTGTGGGTTTGAGTCCAGGAATGTCAATAAAAATGTTAATACCAATTACAGTATAGTAATATTTTTTCCCTAACTGAGGACCCTTTGTATATTAAGTTCATTCTTATATTATTTCAGTATCAGGGTCTCAATATAGCTGCATAATTGATTAAAGGAAAAACACAATTAGTAATGTAATAAAGAAAATAAAATGTTCTTTATTTAAAAAAAATATATAAGTAGCATAGTATAGCTTTCCATATTGGCATTACTGTCAAAAATACAATTTCATTCTTTCAGTGCACAGGGAAGGCACTATGCACATACTTACATACAAATATACATACAACTATTGCGGTGACACTAATATGCTAATGTGCAAATAAACAATTTTGAGGGGATATGCACTTAATAAGACAATGTATACAAGAAGAAATTGAATAAAAATATCAAATTTATTCATTTTCAATCATGTCATCAATGAAAGTATTTTAATAAACAGGACTTTTAATTCATGATTTGGGAAAATGACTGTCACCAACAAGTGGTGGCGATAATGCTCTGTTGCTGAAGAAGATTGCCATTACAAAAAAGAAAAAGAGGAATCTTTGGGGGCATAGAGCATCCATGGAACACCCCAACACATGTACACACAGTACCCGCTCCGCAGTTATAATGCCATTCTGTGTTAGACACAAGGCATATTCATGGATATAGACTATTGATTACACTGTAATAGGTTAATCAAAATGCTCGTAACAGTCCTAGGTTGCCACAAACACACAGACCAACCTTGCCTCTAAATCTCACCACAGACCAAGCAACAGCACATCTCAGACTATGACAATCAATAACGTCATCCTCATTTGCTTCAACAGCAGAGGGGATTCACTCGATATTTTGAAGGTCAAAGCACTTACCACTTCGTAAAATGGAGATGCTGGCCTATTTCACAAGATTCGGCAGTAGGCCTACGTCGTGAGGACGCAGGAGATAGGCATACGTCCCCTCAATAAAAACATGAAAGAAGCTTTGGGGGCCGCCCAGCGATTTCGGGGTATGTGTAAGTGTGTCGAACCACTTGACGGTGTGAGGCCCGGACTAGAGTCTTGGCTCGGACACTGTTATTTTAACGTTCTCCATGACACGTTGGGGGTTTCCGACGCTTATTGACTGCGGTCATGTGAGCCGGCGTTCGTAAGAAGACGGTCACGCCAGCCGGCGTTTAGATTGTGCTGTGCGTCTATATGTGCAGTTACGGTAAATCTTGCGCGAGTAGGTTTTAGAGCTCAGAGTAAATCTTTATTATAGGTTTGCTCATATTTACAATGGATTCTTGCTCTAGACACCCTTTTCTATTACCAAGATAAATATGGAGACATTTTACTGTGGAAATATAAAGAAATATGAACTTAAAGTAAGTGCCCAGCTCAATATGCGTATTGCTGCAAGCCATGTTTGAGCCTATATAAAATTATATTTCTTATAGGTTTGCTCATAATTCATATGCATTCTTAATCTAAATACCATGTTCTATACCCGTGTGAAATAGAGACATTTTAATGTGGAAATGTAAAGAAATATGAACCTAAAGTAAGCCCCCAGTTCAATATGCACAATGTTGCAAAGCAATGTTCAAGCTTGTCTTATAATATTTTTATAGGTTTGCTCATAATTCCAAGTGACTCATTCTAAATACCCTTTTCTATACCCATGTTAAATATGGAGACATTTTACTGTGGAAATGTGAAGAAATATTAACCTAAAGTAAGCCCCCAGTTCAATATGCGCAATGCTGCAAGGCCATGTTTGAGCTTGTATAAAATAGTATTTCCTATAGGTTTGCTCATAATTCCAATGCATTCTTATTCTAAATACCCATTTCTATATCCATGTTAAATATGGAGACATTTTACTGTGGAAATGTAAAGAAATATGAACCTAAAGTAAGCCCCCACTTCAATATACGCAATGCTGCAAGGCCATCTTTGAAGTTGTATAAAATATTATTTTTTATAAGTTTACTCAGAATTACAATGGACTCTTGCTCTAGACACCCTTTTCTATTACCAAGATAAATATGGAGACATTTTACTTTTGAAATGTAAAGAAATATGAACTAAAATGAAGCCCCAAGATCAACATGTGCAATGCTGCAAGGCCATGTTTAAGCTTGTAAAAAATATTATTTCTTATAGGTTTGCTCATTATTTCAATGCATTCCTATTCCAAATACCCTTTTCTATACCCATATTAAATATGGAGACATTTTACTGTGGCATTATCAAGA
>JAOEHI010003732.1:0-10557 GCA_025447815.1 Percopsis transmontana | reverse complement strand
GACTGATAGTTCTAAAAAAAATCGAAAATGACACCTCTGATTTCCAGACGCTGGAGAAGAGGGATTATAACCAGAATGAACAAAATGACGAAAAGTTCAGAGTTGCTCAACAAAGACACACAACACCAATATTGCAAAACTAACTGGAGCCCAAACAGAGGAATGTCAGTAAAATTACTTTAAAATTTTTTAATTCATTACTAACAACTTTAGTTTAGAGCAAAAACAAATGTGTAAATAAAACATTCTTACAAATCCACCTGTTGTATGTCTGCTTAAAGAAGCCAACCTAATGCTATATTGCACACAGTCACTAGAGGGCAGAAACACCCAGCTAGAATATACATTACTTCATATTGTATATCACATATTTTGCATTACATAGGCTTTTCTAAGTGACATACATGGCATACATAACATTTGATATTTTACTTGATAAAAGTTAAATAAAAAAATAAATAATTAAAACCAATTTAGAGAGGAATGACATAGGCATATCATTATTAAAACAAATTTAATATAGACAACATGCCCAGAAGCACATTTTATGGATCATAACACACAACATATGATAATGTGCATTAACATTATTAACAGTCTGAGTGAGTCAAGAGAAAAGTTTGGTTCATTTAGCAAAAACGATTCACTGGTTTGGAAAAGTGATATTCCCTATTTCTCCTTGGATCCTCTTCTCCCTTCTCACGTTCTTCTTTAATCTTCATATTCAAATTATAGCTCTGAGACAGAGAAACAAAGGGAGAGAAAAAGAGTGTTACGTTTGTATTTGTTAGCCATTAGCCTACAAGACAACAAACCTGTCTTCCTGGTTCAATCTTGCCGCAGCAATTTATTTTTCTACCCGTTTTTCAAGTAGGCTATAGGCCTACCTACTACTACAATATCTCGTCATAACCATGATGAGGTTGAAGGATGTTTATGTCGACTACAGTGTAGTCAATCGACTACACTGCCTTGATTATTGATTTATTTATTATAGCCTACAAAAAATGTGAATGTTACTCAGCTCAGACACTGATTACTAAAAGGTGCCCAAGAAATGGACTTTTGCATGCAGGTGTAATAAGATAATCAAATATACAATATAATAAATAAAAACAATGTATTCATAGACATGTATTCTCATCATAAAGTGATGTACTGATGTCTGGCCCGCGAGACTAATGCTAATGCTAATGCCAATGCTAACGCTAATGCTCTCTAGATGGAGAGAGGACCTTCCACCTCTTGGCATTCCGCTCCTTGGCCTCGCTCACCTTGCTCGCCCGTTCACCCGTTAGATCGGAGCCACTGAACTCATTTCACAGGTTAATTAGAAGAAGGAATCAGGCTTTAAACAAAGCATTAAGCTTTCACTGGGTGAGAGACTTTCGATAATTGAAAGGTTGAGGCTCTCCCTGAGAGGTGAAGGGATATTGGCTTTCATCAAAAACCAAATGTCACAGATCAATCATTCTACGTGTACATATTCTACACCTTCAAGCCCTTTAAAATCACCAGACACCAGCCTGGATTGCATCATGATATAATGATGATGTATTTTGTTTCATTGGAGCTTGGGAAGACCAATAGTAACAGTAATAGTAATTAAAGAGGAATTGGGGTCAGTTTTGACCTGTACCTCATTTTCTCATCTTTCCCAACTGTGGCAGTCGTTTCTGACCAAAATTGAATCAAACAATTAAATTCAGAGTTCTGATGGTGTGCTATCGACACATCATAGATTAGAATATCGGCACAATTGAATAGATGGGTAAAATGATGTCCAGCTCAAAATTGACCACAATTCCTTTGAAAAAAGTTCATAATTTACCATAACAAATCATGTGCTGTTATGATTTGATGTGCTTCTGTAACGTAACATAAGCAGTGATTCCATTGTATAATTAAAAGAAATTAGCCTTATCTTATTATAGCCTATTCATAATGAGAACCCACTAAAGTATTTTTTCAGTGAACATGGTGAAAAAATTCACTGTTGGCTAATGGTACTACGGTATGGTGTTTATTTTAGGCCTTTAAGGCAGAAAATAATATTTAACTGCTACATTTCTAGACTGTTTTCAGTTCCACAGCTTCGCCAGCCATCACCCTTTCTTCTCGGAGGTCAAAACGGTCCAACAGAACAGGAGCCACAGCGTGGCTGTTACAGAACGTGGGCGCCATACCTGTGACCATTAAGACATGGAGCATTTATCGACAGCAGAACCTATTAAAAGTCTAAAACAACATGTTGGTGTCGACACCTGATCCCAGAATCCTCCGCAGGGCCCGTCACAGCTGTCTTCTGACCTCTGGTTGTTTCAGCAGCTTGTTAGTGGCTGATTGGCCTATTAGGCAGCAGATGTGGCGACCGTGATATCTCGACCAATCAGGTCATTTAGAACTCCGCTGGGAGGAGCTGACAGACTCCAGAAGGTGAAAAGTGTGTGTGTATGTGTGTGTGTGTGTGTGTGTGTGTGTGTGTGTGTCCAGTCAGACAGTGTGTAAGGGGTCTGGGTAGTTGGACAGGATTGCAGTTGAGCTTCATCGTCATCATCATGATTCACCTCAAAAGAAAGATCCTTCCGGACAAAGCCAGGGCCAGTCTGGACCAGTCTGGACCTGTTTGGACCAGTCAAAGACATTCCAAAGCACAGGCCTTTTGTGAGCAAGGGACTTTTTAATCGCTGACAGTCGGCCTTCGGCATGACACTGTAAGAGTGGCCCTGCCAGCCACGCGCACAATCCAACGTGCACGCTCCTTTTGTGCGCTGTCTGAGCAGTAGCGGCCTTAGCTACAGCGTGTCATGGCGTTTAATAATGAAACGGATGATAAACGACTTTCATCAGGGGAAATGCTTTTTCTGGAACGTCAAGCAGGTTAACACGGATCTTAATGAGTCCACTTCAGTCCACTTCACTCTGTAGTTCTGCTGGGATGAGTCTCCAAATCCTCTTGTCTGCTTTACATTAAAGGGACACTGCTTGGTTTGAGTCCAGAATTGCCCATGTGGCTGTAACCAGCATTACGATAATCTGGTTTAGTGCTGCCCTTTTAGCACTCAGACTCATAGCCTCACAGCCGATTTCTACCCCTCTCCCTACAGCCACATGCCCTGGACCAGACATTTGTAGTCCTGGGGGTACCACGAAGCAATCGAGAACCGTACCTTTAAAGGAAGCTCATGTGTAGCAGGAGTTCCCTCAGTGGGGGTCAGGAGATGATTTGGAGGGTGCGCTACGAAGATTTCAAGATTGTAGAATTAAGTTGTACTATTATCTTTGATTTAGTTTTATGTTGTCTATTGTGTAATAAAATGTGCACATTTATCAATGGTGCTTGTTTTTTTTTATACTGCAGTTAAACCGTACCCCTTCAGATCAGGCCACGATCACCCCTCTGTACAGTGTCCATAGGCCCCCGCCATTCTCTAACCTCCAAAAACCTGGGTTTCAAACATAGCTGGGGTGAGCTGGGGACTGAAATTGGTGATTCAGGGAGGTGCTATAACAACATGTAACCTCTAAAAATGTAGAGAAAACAGCCTGCTGGCCTTGTATTATGCAACACTGGCAGTGAGATTTCTGTGATCTGATATTGAGACCCCCCCGCCACACACACACACACACACACACACACACACACACACACACACACACACACACACACACACACACACACACACACCCTATTTATTCATTTAATAGGATTTAATATAATGGGATTATATTCAGCAGGCCGAGATTAGCCTGGTTATCTGACTGGACTCACTTACAGAAGATAATATAAATCGTAGCCCAAACAAAGTAAATCAGTCTCCTTGAACAACTGACCCCAGTTCTGTTCGCCGGACACACAGACAGACGTTTTAGGACCAAGTCAAACCGTTTGAGGGGCAAAGCTCCTAATTTGTCTACTGCCGCAGCTGAAAAACATCTCTCTTCATCATCCTGTGGCACAATTGATCGGTGGGACTCTGGGAGATATTTATTATGAACGCTCTCATTTTTTAAAGCGGCTGTTTTAAGCACCAGAGTCATAAATCACATCTGAATGATTCAGGCTGTTTCCCTTCTATCGGGAGGAAGAGTTTAATCCCGTATTGATCAGGCTACTGGTCCCAGCATGTCGAGTCATGAACCTGGTCCGTGACAAGTAATCCCCCTCACCCTAAACCTACCATATTGAAAAGTATTAATACTGGGTGAAATATTCAGAGTAATCCTGCTTAATATTTCCCGATACCACAGTGCTCTAATGGCTCTCACATATACACCATGATAAATTATTAAGCCACACTAAAATTCATAATGAAGTCAGCTGTACTATTACAGAGTGGGTGGGAGAGCTAAATTATGCATGAGCTCAATATTTGTACATTTAAAAGGAAGGAAGGTTGTTCTGAAGAGCGAGTACAAGTTCCTCTTCAATTAGCCTGGAGCTCATGGGCTCAAAATCCTGCTGCGTTTATTTAACTAACATTGTACTACAATACAGTACTGGACTCCCAGCCGGAAGGTCATGGGTTCAAGCCCCAGAGTTGGTCTACCTGTAAGCATCTTGAGCAAGATGCCTATCTGCTCCCTGTAATAGCAGCATGAAGCCTACTTGTAAGTTGCTTTGGATAAAAGTGTCTGCCAAATAACAACCATTAATCATAGCACTATTCAAGGTACTCAAAGCGCTTTACATGTTGTTGTAGGGGACCCACAGCAAACATTACCAACACGATTATCACAGTACTAACACCAGTGTTGGGGTCATTACTCAAATAAAGTAATGTATTACTTTAAAGAAATATAATGCATTACTTTACTTGTTTACCCCCTGTAGAAAGTAATTTTCTACACTACTCGGTACATTACGATTGAGTTACTCCGCAACATGGCCTGAGATGCATTGTCACGAAAATGCCAGTTAAAAATATGTTAAAGCTTACATATACCCACATATCAGCACAAATCCCTATCCTAATAAGGACACACAATATTTTTTTATGCTCTTTAAAAAAAACACAAAGCAAACAGCTAAGTTGTTGAAAATCAGCCCAAAGAGCACTTGACAGAAAAATGTTGTGTCGAGAAGAAGGCTCAATTGCAAGCCTAGGAGAATCAAGGCTGCACTGGCACTAGGTTATAGCCAGGAGGGTCAGCTGCACGGGTAAACATCTGGGGCTAAACCCAGATTATTTGTTTATGATACAGTAGTGTGTTTGGCAGACCGTGACACTGGGCCTTCAATGTTGACACAAGTAACACAAAAGTTGCCGTATGCGCTTAGAACCGGTGCGCAATGCCCAAATTAACAGTACATAATAGTAAAGTTAACCCCACAAAGGCCAAAATACGTTAATAATATGTTTCTTGAAGTTGGACATGCGCATGTTGTTGTATACGAGTGTAATATGTGCGGATTAAAAAATGTAGCCTAAGGTGACTGTGTGCTTTCACAAGTTTAATCACGTTATTCAATAGTACCATACTAGTTATAACTGGCTATAACTACCTCAAAGCGTATACGCAATTAACAACACAATTGACAAATTCTAAGTCCCACCTCCTTTTGTTACTCTTGCTAGGTTGATGAAGCTTGACAGAAACATGTATGCAAAAGCCCATACACTGTATGGTAGAGTGCTTTAGATTAGCAACCTTTACATGTCTTCTACGTGCACAAATTATTTCACAAGAACAGTGTTGGTGTAATTAACAGATTCGCTGAGTTTTAAATGCCTTGAACATTAGACTACAACTTAAAACTCTTCACAAGTTTCACTATACTAGAGCATTTCCTGGTTGTTCAGACCCAGTGAAAATACAATTAGCAATCAAGCAGAAGCACAATATTGGTGTAAATTAGATATTCGCTTGAAAGAAATATTCGTATAGGCTATGCTTAGAACACTTAATAAGCCACAGCTGTCAGGGATAGTGTACTTAGCAACCCAAGTGCAGACACAGGCAAGCAGGCAGGCAGTGGGGTTTTAATATAAACTCAACCAAAAAACAAAGGTAACAAAGAAAACAGGCAAAGGCAAAACTACAACAAAAGAAGCTTAGGGCTCGGGGAAGTCCAAGATAACAGAAAGATTCCACTAAGGCAAAACTTACAGTCATTGGTACAGACATAGGCAGGGATCAGGACAAGGTACAATGACATTGACAAGAAACCAGCACAGAGACAGGGGAGAACGCAGACTGTACATATATACACTGGGGAAGATTGGGGAACGGGAAACAGGTGAGGGCAGTGATTGGGAAACGAGAGGAAAGATCGAATAAGGAGGCAGGGCGGAGTAAAGGAGGGGCCGGGAAGAACACAGAGGAACAAGGTAGACACACTAGGGCAAACATGGAACTAGGCACTGGGGAGGACAAAAGATAAGACAAAACTAGGGAAACAGGCGGGGTCGTGACAACAGCACTTAGTTCCTCATTTGTTATCAATATTTATTAAAAAAAACGTTTTGTACAAATGGTAAATGAACTGCATTTATATATCGCTTATTTGTACCAAACAGGCCACCCAAAGTGCTGTACATTGCCTCACATCCACACACCGATGGTGGTGTCTGCCATGCAAGGCATCATCCAACACATCGGGAGCAGTTAGGGTTAGGTGTCTTGCTTAGGGACACCTCGACACTAATACCCGAAAAAACCTGACAAGTCGGGTATCAAACCAGACGACCTGCTCTACCCCCAGTGCCACTGTCGCCCCAACACAAACTGTGTATATCATTGGTGTATTAAGAGGTCTTCAAAATGTTAAGACAACCTAGCACATAGCATAAAAGGGAAAGTTGACCAAGGTTCTGCCAGATTCCAAGCTTGCACAACTGTTATGGAGGACAGAACGAAAGGGGGAGGGGCTTAGGAAGGGTCAATTGTGATTACTGAATTTAGGAACAGGAACGCATTACATTAATGTGTTACAGACAAATATAATTTGATTACAGTAATGCGCTACTTTGTAACGCGTTACCCCCAACACTAACTAACAGTACTACAACATCGTGCCACAGTAATACAATTTATAGGTTTATAATAACAATAAATATTTAGGAGTATGTAGGGGATACACAGTAAGTAGGGGAGCGCCAGGATGAAAGTAACATGGGACAAAAGTAATGCGGGACGAAGGTAACGCGGCACGAAAGTAACACAGTGATTTTCTCCGAGCCCTTACAAGTCTGATATGGCTAACTGTGTCAGCATGTACAGCACACAACACATACCAGAACAGCGAAAAATCACGTGGATACGTTATATTTTCGCAGTTTTACTTTCGATCACAGAAAATCTATTTACTCAAGCGGTACATATTTTTGAATAACAAGTTGTGTTTATAGTTTTATGTATCATTGTCATGATCATTTGAAAGATTATTTAGTTCTTTAACACAGTTTTTGAAGTTTTTCAGTTGTTTCTTTCGTCCCTCTACAGTAACAACAAGCGTTTCTTTAGCACCGCCGCTAAAGGGTTTACACTGTGTGTGTTACAGCAATTTATTAAAACATGTGTACTGGTATGTCATATTGCACCAACAGAATATGCCAAGACTCAGGGTGGGAATGACAGAGAGGGCATTTCTTGGGGTGGGAACCTAAATGAGAGGGCATTTCTTGATATCTCTAGCAGAAACATCAGCTTCAGATGTTCTGCACAGGCACACCTTGTCTGTTAAAATAAATTATATTTATCTGTAAATCACTCGATAGGATTTGAAGCAGGAATTTAAGGAAATGAAATATGTTAATGGTCTGATGTACATAGGTGTGAAAAAAAATCTAAATGCGCATTATTGATTGTTAGAATATGTTCTAAAAATGAAATGTAATCTTTTTTTATTAAGATAAAGGGCATAATACTATGTTTGCAATTACATATTGAGAAGGATATTGTCAGATATTTGAATAAAAACAAGAAAAACAAACAATTCAAGTGTATACTGTTGCCTTATTTCTGTCCCACTCTTGTGTTACTTTCGTCCCAACTGACAGTAACTATGCGCTACTTCCATTCAAAGTCTAATTATACCAAAGTCGTTCCACATTTGTACAAAATAGCACCTGGTATTAATAGAACACACATGTGAGTTTGTGATAACAACAAAAATTTGTTTCTGTCCGTAACGTAACTTTTAAAATGACGTTTGTTAAAGTGTTACTTTCGTCCCGGCTCTCCCCTACAAGTATTTAGGAGTAGGTAGAGGTTACAGTAAACATGCATTTAGGAGCAGGTAGGGGTTACAGGACCTTTCAGCTGGGAGACCTCCCAGGCCACTGGACTATGCTGTCCCCATATATAAATATGATATCATATCTATATATGATATGATAGATGGTAATCCTCTATATTTCAAAGGTAACCTTCTACAGAGCAGGTGTGTTTGTGTGTGTGTGAGCGTGTGTATGCGTGTGTGTTCTCATGTAGGTTAGTTGAGCTGCTGGCCTGTTTAGACGTGATTTACAACACTCTTCCATGTGCGAGGCAGAAATACTCGGCCTACTTTATCATAATTATGTTGAAGTCGTGACTCGGACTGCTGGGTCAGCAAATCATGCGGCCTCGTTTTCCCGCCACATCAGCACCTGTGGCTCCGCCCCCACAGAGAGCATTCTGGGAATAAAACCATGTGAAACTGGTTTTCTACTTCCTGTAGCTAATTGACAAGGAGCAAGGACAGAGCTGACAAACCCTGTGTGTATGTGTGTGTTTGTGGTGTGTGCACGTATTCAAGGACAGTGTAGACATTTTTAATTCCTCGGACAACAGGGCCTGCTGAACCTGTCAATCACTTATTCCAATGGAACCCCCCACCCCCAACACACACGCACACACACACACAGGCAGATACTGTACAGCAACAAGTGACTGCAGCAGCTAATTAAACAATGAGGTTATTCATTAAATTACAATACGGTGCATGTGTTTGTGTCAAAGACTTAGATCAATCAAATAGATACAAACATAAAATGGCGGCTCGTATTTCCCAATGGGTTTGCTCATTGGCGCAGTGATGCATGAGATCCAAGGGTTTTGGGCTGCTTCATCTCTGAAGTTGGTTCTGCGTGCTTATGCGCATTACAACCACACGGCTGAAGAATGAAGGATATCCACCAATATCAATTGATACGACAAATTGATCAGAAAATATCGATCTACAGATGAACAAAGGACATATTATTATAAATGTGACACCTTGGAAAAAAATAGTGTAGCAGTGAAACTGATTGGTTGTGATTTAAGAGATTGTTTAATGTAAAGGGATTTACATTGAGTACAGGTACAAGTATTAAAGAGCATCTTGGCATCTTAGAATCTTGCTCAAGGATTACAGGAAGACCGGCTATATGTTGGTGACCGAACCCACACCCTTTCGGCTGGGAGTGCATCTCTGCCAATCCACCTCAAAAACCAAGAGCAGTCACAGCCTGTCAGCCAATATGAAGGCAGCTAAATGATCCTGAAGCTCCAAGTGTGCATGTGTGTGTGTGCTATGTTTGGACAGGACAGGACAACCAATATAGTCCAATACGAACCCAGTACAGACCAGAATAAACCAGTAATGACCTGCAGATACCCGTAGATATAACAGGTATCTGTTATATCTACAGGTATCTACAGGTATCTGGATAGTCTTGTGGAAAATATAATCCCCAACATATATACCCCTTACTGTCACACACAGGTGCACTGAATGAGTGATGAGGTGATGGGAGTCCGGTGTGTAGCTGGGGTAGAATGGGAGGGGGAGCGCTATCCTTGGGCACAACTCCTGACGTTACAGTTACAAAGTTGCAGTTACAAAGACTGACCAAGCGCTTTGGTGTGAGATTAATTAATTTATTTGTATGGTAGCCTGAAACTGGACTAGATGACCAGATGAGGTTAGATGACTTTTAAAAGTCTAACAGTGTATGAGGTTTGGATTTTAAAACAAAGCTTCTTTCTATGGTTTTATTGCAGGAATCAACCTCAACTTCAACCGGCGCCGTAAAGCATTACGCATGCAGTTCCCACAAGAGGTTTCGTGCCCGCTCCCTAAAAATTATATGGTGCAATAGCAGGCATTTTGGGCGCGGAGTGGCAATGACGTGATTCCATCAAAATTATTTTCAAGATGTTATTTTGAAGGTAAAATGTTACATAATGTTGCTTTAAAGAAACGGAACCATTTCAGTCTAAAAGGTTTAACCACATTGAATCCAATGAACAGACTCTCTCTCTCTCTGTAAGAATGTGAGCGAGGTCTTTCAGACACAAAGCTTCTTTTATTTTCTTTTAACAAGCCCAAGAACCTCTCCTCCCTCCTTTAAACTCCCCCCCCACACACACACACTCACATTCGTTCCCTTTATCTTCGGGACACAGTTAGCTGCTGTCGTTTTTCTCCTCCTTGTTTCTAGTTTCTCCTCCTGTTTCTGTCTGTGGACAGAGAGATAAGTCACCGCTGGCTGAGGGGTGTCAGCATCCATCCAATATCCGCCCCCCCCCCCTCTCTCTCTCTCTCTCTCTCTCTCTCTCTCTCTCTCTCTTTCTCTCTCTCTCTCT
>JAOEHI010003731.1:0-10557 GCA_025447815.1 Percopsis transmontana | reverse complement strand
ATAACATTCTCCAAAATAAGGACAGCATCATGTAACAAGGTTACTTTACCTATGTATTTGCACAACATTACTCGGATTAGGTAATGTATGTTGTATACATAACTAAGCTAGCCCTGATGACATGCTGCTGCCACTATTCTAACAAAATGTTGTTTGCTTACCATGACTATGACCTATACAGCTATTGACACATGTACTGGTTGCTTTGGATAAAAGCATCTTAATATATGCCATTATATCAGCATTTATGAAACAGTGTCATCGGGCACAGAAATGGTAGAACATTTGTACTGCCATCTAGCATTTGATATTTTTACAACAACACCCTCCCTTTGAGGAGATCACACAGAATGCCGTTATTGCCTTCGGTACAGCCTTCCGTGTTCAGTGTAACACATTTAGATGTACACTGTACAAAAGCATTTATGTGTATATTTACAATGAGAAAGTCCCTCGAAGCCGCACGCAGTGTGAAACAGACCTCTTGTGAAAAAATACGGCCCTTGTGAGCTGCGTGGGGTCAGTACGTGTCCGGCGTAGACGTGGGGCCAGACTAGCTCTTCCGGGGTAGCCTGAATTAGCCCTTTTCTTCTCTCCTGTGATTTGTCCTGTTTTCAACGATGCAAAACTGCTATACCGGTTTCGTGAGGATGACGGCACGTTCCCTTTTAACACTGAGGTGAAGATCTTCATGTGGGGACAGCGACTGTACGAACAGTAACTGTGGTTTTTATGTCACCTGGGATTAATGCGATTGAGGGGGGGAACATCTGAAGTATATTATGCCTTGTAAAGGGAAGCACAGTGTTAACTGTGCTATGCTAAATGTCTGTAGATAAATATACTTTTGTGTGTGTGTGTGTCATCCAGGCTTATTGCAGACAAGGACTCCATTCTGCAGCTGAGAAAGGAGCAAGGTGTTGCATACAAGTGCTGCTTTCCTGGCTGCCAACTGATTGATTGGCTCCTCCGGAATGGAAAGGCATGGTGCTGGGAGTTGTGCTATACATTACAGCAGCATCGTATCATTCAACGCGGTGAGCAAAGTTCGTCATTTCTGGGTGGCATTGGAAATATGTTGGCTGTCACCCACTGACCTCTAACAGTGGCTAGCCAAATGGGAACGTAGCAACCAGGTCATGTGTTCTTAAAAATAAACAAAAATTCACAATTGGTTCTAACTTATTACCCGATTTTCCTTTTGTTGCCTCTCAATCCCACCACCAGTGTTAAAAACCCACAACATTTTTGACAGTGCCTTACTTTGTCAGTTTTGTATACAATTTTGCCGCTGCCGCCTATCGGAACTGTTGAGAAAAATCGTGCAAGACAATGAGGATGTGATAGCAGTGCAGAGTGCAGAGGACAACCAACCTGACAGTCCTTTTGTGTTTCGCAAGTCTCCACCTCAGGAGCGCAATAGTGGATTCCAGTTTGGTACAATTAACATTATGTATATGATAATCCATATACTGGCACGTTTATGGAGACGGTTTTGCTTGTTCGCTTGCTTCATAATAATCATTATTTTACAATTACAATTAGGTCATTTATCAGACGCATTTATCCAAAGTGACTTACAATTACATGGTGCTATTACATGGAGCATAGGGGTTAGGCATCTTGCTCAAGGATGCTTACAGGTAGGCCAACTCCGTGGAGTGGAGTGAAGTGGAGTTAAGTTAATGACCTGAAACAAGTTACTAGTGTGCGACGAGGAAGCTTAAAGTCTTAAACTTAAACTTCAGCTTAATTCTACAGGATTTTATGCCACCCTGTCTTCAACCACACTGTTGACATGAAATCCAAAATCAGGCAAGTAAAAAAAATATCAGGAAAATATAGTTATCTATAGTTATAGTTAACTAAATCCACCCAGAATGTTTTTTAATACAAATATTAAAATAATAAATAATATTTAGGTATTAAAATGTGCTTGAATGTAAATGTCAGATTCCACATTATTGTCTAACTGTGGAAATAATGTGTAATCAATATTTTATTTAATTGTACTGCTGAGAAGAAATTTTACTTGTGAAGAGTTATTTTCACCTGGAGCACCGTTCATCAAACGATTGCTGACGGTAGGCTGCCTGGTTTATTTATAAGACACTCCAAGAAGATTGGTAGTATATTCTACACATACATATAACTCAATATAATGTGATGTGATATTACACTATGTAAAGTCAATGTACAAACATAAACAATTATTTTCTAAATAAACTAGAGTAAAATATGGAGGCAGTCCAACAACACAGCTTTGGAAATTGAATATGGGGGCAGGATAGTCTAGTGGTCTAGGTGTTGGACTCCCAGCCGGAAGGTTGTGGGCTCGAGTCTCCAGTCTTGGGCTACCTGTAAGCATCCTTGAGCAAGATGCCTAACCCCTATCTGCACCATGTAATTGTAATATATGGAAATTTAATATATACAGTTTAGATTTAAACCTGGAATGTCTTTTATTAAGCACAGCATGATTAATACAAATGAATGAAGTTCAGGTTCACACTCACCTTTTATCGCCGGTGATGGGGGAGACACTGTGCTGAGGCCCGGGTCCTTCCAGCGTCAGGCGGTAGACCCCGGAAGCCCTGCAGCAGCAGCCAGAGTGAGGGTAATTGTGTGTGCGCTTCAATAACACTGTATAAATGTGTGATGGCAATAAACAAATTATACACTTGATGCATTTGTAATGGATGTGACATACTTTCTAGGTTTGCCCGTTTGTATGCCATGTAAATGGACAAAATGTTCTCAACTTGGATTATCAAGTGGTCTCAAGGCTGGTTATAACAGGACCCGTACTGTTGTGCTGGAGCTTTTGGAACCCCGTGATTGTTTCATTGTCAAATATGGATTATTCATTTCCAGCGTCGAAGTTACAAAAATCTGAATATACACAAACTGCGATAAAACAGTGTGTAATTGATGTGTAGGTTTAGGGCCCCGTTTTATTTTTAGCCGTGGTTCCAGAACAACGACTAACATAATAAAATACATGTGTATTATTACAGTTATCATTAAAATACACAATAAAAAAGTGTCTAAACTTAAGTCCCCACCTCCTCTCAGTCGGCTTCCCTCCTAGACTTCCGTCCGCTTCCGTCTTTTTATAGTCGCCATTTTGGATTGGGGTATGCTTGTATCCTGCGTGGAACAGAAACGTTGGCAAGCTGACTGGCTTTGTCCTCAGTAAAAATGAACAAAACATTGTAAAGATAGGAAGTAAGAGCTGGCAGCTTTTTCTTTTCATTATATGGGCTGTATAATGGAATGCTAACTGCTTTGTTACAGCTCCCGGTTCATCTGCTAGTTAGCTAGCGAAAGTACAGCGAATGTAGCCGATAGCTAGTTAGCTAACCTGTGAGCTGAACATCAACACCGGCTTGGAGGAGCGCGATCATAATCATTCAGTTGATATCGTCTATTCCGATTGGCTAGCTAACGCATTAGTTGACCATTTAGTGGCATAGGCACCCATATTCTATCACAAACGTGCAATAAGGTGAGTAGCATTAATGTTTAATTAAGTTAGCGTCCCAATGAATGGGAGCAATGAACTCACACTGCCTCGCTAGGTAACTTCAAGGCTAGAGGAAAAACTGTTAACTGCGGCCGATACATTACATTTGAGCTAATATACACGCTTTAGTTGTTAAAGCTTATGGTAATGCAACATTACGACTACCGCTTCCCAGTTTCAGGCATGATTGTTATTATTTTGGTCCCCATCACCGAACTATAGCATTTCCTTTGGGGGCTCAAAAGATAAGGCCTGTAAAGAACCTGTACATGACCAATGTACATTTACAGACGCTGGTTTAACTTTTATTTAACATTATAAGGATCCAAAAAGTTATCACATGAGAATATGATTTAGGGTTATGCATTTAATTTAGGTAAAACAAATGTATTCATTATTTGATCTTGGTTTCATTTTAGGAGAGATGTATCAACTCCCTGTGAACAATCTTACAAGGATACGGAGGGCTAGAAGGCAGGTGAAAAAAGCACTTGGGGACATTGGGCTAGAGTACTGCAAGGAGGCAGTGGAGGTGAGTGCATTTTTATTTGTTTGAGCTGTTTGTTTAACCACGTATTGTCTCCTTGAATACTGTATTTGGCTTTAGGCAGTAGGGCTATGTCTGTGAGAGTGTGTTGTGTTAGCAGGAGATGGTGATGAATGCACTCCATAACCAATATGTACAATACTGTATAGTAAAATACTGTAAGTTATCCTTCATTCAGAAAATAATCAGTGTGGGCTTTTAACTATTTGCCATGTCTGTAGTATTCATAAAGAAGGAAAGGCTTCCAAAAATGTAGGTGTAAGATGTGGGATTTTAGTCTAAAATGTTTTCTCTTGTCATTATTTAGGACTTTAAAGAGTATTGTCCTAACGACCAATATGTCAAGGGCACTCTCTGTCTTGACATTTGCTCATGGGATCCATCATACTCCAAAACACAGGTAAACCACACCTGTGTGTGTGTGTGTGTGTTGTGTTTTCTGTTTCATCCGGTCTAACTCACAAGTTACTAACTATTTTTATGTGTGTCCTTTAGGATTATCGTTCTAAGCCATTTTGCTGCACAGAGTGTCCATTTTCTTCCAAATACTACTCCGGCTACAAGAACCACTTCCGCAATGTGCACAGAAAAATCTTCGAGAGCAGCATCCTGCTCAACTGCCCCTATTGCACATTCACTGCAAGCAAGAGAACTATGGAGACTCATGTTAAAATATTCCACATACCCAATTCAACGCGGCAGAATTATGGGACATTCCAAGCAACTGCGGCCAGTCAAAAAGACAAACTATTGCTTGATAAGGTCAGACAAAGTGATAATGTTGAGAGAGCGATGTATTATTGCAAAAAGTGCTCATACAGGGATCCCCTTTATAATGTAGTAAGAAGGCACATCTACAGGGAACATTTTCAGCATGTTGTCTCACCCTATCTAGGCATGGTTTCGGACTCGTCTGTCAAAAATGGGGCTGCTAACCCTGTCAATGGCAACAACATTCTCTGTAAACGCTGCCAGTTTTCCACCCGAAGCTACGAGGCACTAGTGCAGCATGTTGTAGAATACCATGAGCGCATCGGTGCTCAGGTAACAACCATGATTGGACATGCCAATGTCATGGTGTCCAGAGCTCAAGCCTTCCCTGGAATGTCGCAGAAGGTGGCAGTGACTGGGGCTCGTGCGCTTACATCAGATTCACTGGGCCACTTGAAGCAGGGGCCGTCGGTTCTTAAAAATCAAGCTTCCTTGGCAGGCCATCAGGTGTGTGTTACGGCTCCTGGCAAAAGCGTGTTGGCTGACAACTCAGCTCCGGGTGTAAATACAGCCCAAACACAGAAGTGGAAGATCTGCACTGTATGCAATGAGTTATTTCCTGAAAACCTCTATAGCGCTCATTTTGAAAAGGCACACAAGGCAAAGAAGATATGGGCAATGGCCAAGTATATAATGAAAATCCACAACTTCACCAGCAAGTGTTTACTTTGCAATCGGTATTTGCCCAGTGATACACTTCTCAATCACATGTTGATCCATGGGCTCACATGCCTTCAGTGCCACTCTGCCTTCCACAATGTAGAGAAAATGATTGAGCACGTGGGTCAGGCTCACCCAGAAGACTTTGCTGGTCCCCCAGGTATATCCCCATTAACCTTTGACCTCACTATCAAACAGGACAAGGCCACCAACATACAGCTTGTCGTAATCACCTTTAACATGAAGGAACATGTAAATGGTCAAGATCAGCCAGCGTCTACTCAGAACAACCTCCCACCCGTGGTCAAGGTAACGCCTCCCAAAATGATCGATAAGAAAAGTGATTCCCACGCTAGGAATTCATCTGCGGCGGCCACTTTCTCTGGCAAGAGTGAAGTGGGGAAAACATTATGCCCACTGTGTTTCACCATCCTTAAGGGTCCCATCTCTGACGCTCTATCCCAGCATCTGCGGGAGAGACACCAAGTGCTCCAGACAATGCACCCGGTTGAGAAAAAGATGACGTACAAGTGCATTCACTGCTTGGGAGTGTACACCAGCAACATGGTGGCTTCTACCATCACATTGCATCTTGTGCAGTGCAGGGCTATTGGAAGGTCCCATGCAGGCCACGGCATCAAGTCCGCCTTAACCCTCAATTCCTCTGGGGCCCTAAAACGGCAGCTACCCAGTCAGGGCAACTCTGACCCCAAGAGAATTAAGCTGAATAATGAGTCAAAAATGTCGTCTACCCCAGTGGGGAATCGGGGAGAAAACGATCTCGCTCTGGATCCAAGAAGCTACGAACACAAGACATATGAGGCCCGAAAAGCCTTCCTCACATCCTACTTCAACAGGCGCCCCTACCTATCTCCTCAGGAGGAGGAAAAGCTTTCTGCCAGTCTTTGGCTGTGGAAATCGGACATTGTCAGCCACTTTGCAAAGAAGCGTAGGGCTTGTGAGAGCGAGTGCGAGGCCAAGAAAGCATCTGTGCTGCTTGGCTTTGACATGCAGGCTCTCAAGAAACTTAAACACGATATGACGTTTGAGGATGTTAAGCTAGCTGGTACTCCAGGGGTGAGATCGGGCTCAGGTGGTCTCAAGTCTGGTACCCCATCCACAAATAGACGGTGCGAGACAATTAACTGTACCCTTAAGCTCAGTACATACACTGAGACCATATCCATTGACTCTGATAGTGAACCAGAAAAAGAGGATGAGTATACTCAAAATGGAAATGTTGACAAAAACCAAGATACAGCTGTAAAATCCCAAGAAGAAGCAAACTTGAAAGGAGATATTCAAAATACAGATGGGCCTTCCAGAGAGGGTAATAGCCCTTGTCCTAGTATCTCTGTTTCGGACTGTGCCTTTTAAGTAGATGGGGTGTCTTTTATTTTTTTAATTATTTTTTTTTACGGTCTATTTAAATTCATCGGCACGTAAGTATCCTTGGGGAAACGGGCATGATGGGACTATTGGCAGTTTTAAATGAACATTTAATTTCCATTCTTATTTATGGCTACATGCCTCCTTGGAAGCCCTTTTTGAATGGATACTCTGGGCAGTTAGAAATATAAATATAGTCTAATGGCATGGTTTGCAAAAAATACTGTAATTCCAAATATTGACCTCAATACCAGTGTTAAAATAAAATTAGAAAAATAAACTACATTATAGTGCAAAAGTGTATGGCTTCTGTGATTGAAATAATTTGTAACATTGTATATACGTTAGCCATTGTACCTTGTTAGATTATGCATTCAGTCTGTGTTACTCATTGGTTAACTGTCACAAAGATTTATTAAATGAACATGACCATGTTCCCACTTTCATATAGATTTTGTTTTGTCTCACTAGTGAGATGGAACTGTAATATATTGACATTTCACAATTAGAGTGTAGGGTTATGCGGATTGCCTATGTTGCGTTGTTTAAATAAATTTGTTTAATAAAAATGGGGAAGATATACTTTTTTGAATGGAACATAAATCCTTTATTTTTTGTATTAACACTGGTAACATGGTCTTCCCTTTCATGTATGCAAGGTTTTATTTGCAATATGTAACAATTGCCAATTGAAGAGATTGTATTTTTTTTCCTGCTCATGAAAACCTCTCGATTATATAATAGTAGGACCTACTTGTTTGGATGCTCCTCTATTACACATTTTGACATTTACTAGCACATCTTTCACTTTCCGAGGAAGGCGGGACATCCGCTGTACAGTAGCGGATTTGACCAATAACCGGCGTGCATTAGTCAGGCCTCAAGCTGAAGCTGCAAAAAAATTAATGTCGCTGCTGCAAAAATGCATATCTGCAGCTTTTTACAATCCCATAAATCTAATCAGAGAAACACGCTCAGGATTTCAGTAAGTATACGTATCCATCATGTGTCAAATCATTTCCATTGTTACAACGTAGTTTCAAATGCAAATGTTGGAACCATGTAGCTAGCATGTTTAGCTATCAAGAGTGTTAAACTAGTAAGACCTGTCAATATTATTCGGTGGGTTATAAATTGCGTTCTAAATATATATTTATTCGGTTTACGTATATCGTGTATATGTATATCGTACCGTAAAACTAGCCAGGTCACGTATCTTATGTTACTTTATCTGTGTTATCTGCCAGTGAAATAGTAGGCCTGCAAGAAATTAAGTTGTCGTTAGTGCCTTATGGCTCGACCTTGGCCTGATCGTTAGAAAGTACCATACGCCCTGAATCAACTATGGTGTGTACTACCTCTTCCTATATTGGCTCCTGCAGCAGCCTATAGATATCCCACTGGTTACTAAGGCAATGATGCCTTAGTAACTAGTCTTGCTGAAATTATTTATAAACATAACATACATTTATTAGTGTCGTCCACAGTATAAGGCAAGACAGCTTTATTTATATAGCACATTTCATACTCGGTGGCAATTCAAAGTGATTTACAAATAAGATAACATTTCTGAGATATATTTTGGTCCCACTCCATATAATGATTTATAGACAGTGTAGTGACTTAAGAATAGGGTTTTCACAGTGTGAAATGCATTACAGCATTCACAGCATTACATGGTGTGCAGGCTTTTAATTCTTTTTCTGTAAATTTCCTTATCCCAGAACCTGAAGTATTTGATGTGCATGATCAAATTATTTACCATTTCACTAATTTATGCAAGCCCACTCTGAGTACACACTCTATGTAGAGAAATTTATTAAGTTAAAATCCCAGTTTTATTTACTTTTATAAATTAACATTTTCTTTCCAAAAAAATACAAAACAGGAACATCCTTATTGACAAATACATTGGCTTGCAGACTGTATTCGGTTTTCTCCAGACAACATTTCAGTTTATTACATTTTGTTCAATGCAGTTGTATGTTGAATGCCTATTCTTAGTTTTCAAAATTCCATTCTATTGTGATTCTTTCCAGTTTCCACTTGTGTTTTCAGGTTGCCATTATAAGTTGCAATGAAAATTAAACTGTAAACGGCCTCAGAAACTACATCTTTGTTATATCCAAAGACAATGTGAGACATTAGAATAAACCATGAAGTTTGAATAAGTCGACACCGTTGGATGGAAATCATGTCATACAGTAACAAGGAACTGGTGGTATTTTTTATAAGATACAAACTGTCTCAGAGCCACCCAAATGTTCTATTTGGGCAGAAAGATGCCAATGACCAGACTTTGGACATCAAGACTGACATAGCTAGTCTGAATGGCTCACTGGGGAGCGACGGGACCGTTTGTGACCCACAAGGGATGTTGTCACCGCCATACAACATGGAAGCGGTGAAGTCAGCGCTTCAGGACTCATCGGATGAGTTCGAACTGCACTTTACGCAAGAGTTCATCGACCTGTTCTCCAAGCTCCCGCTCACCTCTGCCAGCTTTGAGAGCGTCATGGACGAGGTGTTCATGGATGGCATCAACTGGGGACGCGTGGTGGGTCTCTTTGCCTTCGGTGGTTCCCTGTGTGTGGAGTGTGTGGAGAAGGACATGAACCACCTGGTGGCCCACGTGGCTGACTGGATGACCACGTACCTGGATAAGAACGTCCAACCGTGGGTCCAAAGTCAAGGAGGCTGGGTCAGTAGGCACGGCAACTATTAAGACGCATGGCAGACAAAAAGTAAAATCAGTAAGAATTGTGGTTGTGCAAAACGAGGTTTCTTTCTCCTCTCTGACTGGCTGATGATTTCCATTGCAGGACCGCTTTGCCGCGATATATGTTAAAAATGCCGCGGTAGAAGCCAGGAGATTTCAGGAGAGCTTCAGGAGGTGGCTGCTGGTCGGGATGGGGTTGCTGACGGTGCTGCTGGGGACTCTTGTGGTGAAGACGTACCGCTGAGTGGCATCCTGTTTACTGTACAGCACCTGGTCAACAACCGTAGTACTTAGTGGTTACTGTTTACAATAAAGCCCAGTCTGCTTGTTTACCGCAACAGTCCTGCTTTGTGACAGTGTCTATGTGTGTTGCAGGGTGAGTCTAAGCTTCACACTGCCTTGTTCTGTGTATCAGCAAAGCTCTTCATCTGTTTGTATTAAGGGTGTTACACATAAGACTGGAGATGCTTTACATTAACCTGATAAGCTAAGAGTGCATGTAGAAATGCTTTTTATTTTTAAATTTTTCGTTACCTAAGGACCAAATTATTTTATTATTTCATTGCTATTTCCAAATTTACAGATGATTAAATAGGCAGATGACCTGCTTTATATTTATTTTCTATTTTGTAACACCAAGTTTTAATTTTAAATTTTTTGTCTGTACAGAACTTTTAGTTATGCCTAAAATAAATATATTTATGCTTTGTGTTTTGTTTTTGTTTGTTTTCATATCTCTCTATTTCAGGAACTATAGGGGGTGTGTAGCCTATTAATTATTTAGCTAATTTAATGAAGAGCATGCATGAACCATTCATGCCACAGTGCAAATATACACTCACCTAAAGGATTATTAGGAACACCATATTAATACTGTGTTTGACCCCCTTTCGCCTTCAGAACTGCCTTAATTCTACGTGGCATTGATTCAACAAGGTGCTGAAA
>JAOEHI010003730.1:0-10559 GCA_025447815.1 Percopsis transmontana | reverse complement strand
GGCCTAATCCTCCACAGGTGCGCTGCGGGGGAAGGAGGCACGATGCGCGCATAGCCGTGAGCGCGCCGATCGTGACACATACATATACTATATGTTTTGCATATGTTAGTTTAGTGCCATGTACAGTATGCATTCATGTCATATGTAACCCTATTTACAACCCTTTTAAATGTAAATGACCACTGTAAACGCCCAAATCAAGACTACATATAATGTCACGCATCCGTCTTGGATGTGTGTTTCCGTATAAGATAGTCAGAAAAATAATACCACGTTTGCAGATATGTTTGTGTGTGAATGAGATACAGATTTTCATAGGTTGTGTCCGAAGGTAATTATGTGCTTGTGAGTGAGTTGCTAGTTATTAGCCTCAGGCTAGCCCTTAGGCATCGACCCCATATAAAGCTAGGCAGATAAAACGCATTCTCTCAGCAACCTGTGCACAATGCACATGCACCCTCACGTGCACAAAGTTCAAGCCACACACAGGTGCACGTAAATTCAAAAATACACACTCTCTCTTACACTCGCGCGCACAAGAAAACACAGAGCAACAACAAACATGTGCCCCAACTAATCCCACTGGCAGCCACTTGACAGTGCTATACTCCATTATTCACCAATCTGTCAACAGTCAGAGAGAGAATGATGGAAGAGCTGAAGCCGATGAGAGCAAGGACAGACTAAGATGAAGTGACATTTGAGCTGTTTGTGTTTCTGCTAATTAAGGAGACATCAGTGTCGGGCTCCGATTAAAGGGGAGAAATCTAGCTAGACAGAAGGAGTTGTAGTATAGGAGACAGCTGGTTGTGTTTCAGCGGTCAGTCATGTAAGCTTTTTCTTCGCTAAGAGCATTGGAGGGAAAGGCAAAAACAGGAACAAAGGTAAGGTTTTAAAGGTAAAATCCCAAAAGCATTCCAGACACCAGCTAGGCAATTTCACTAAAAAAACCCTATGGTGCACCTAAGGATGTACTTCCAACAGTGCTTTTGATATCATTTTTCAAATATATTTGTAAACAGAAACACAACAATTAGCTTGCTTCACCAGTGATAGCTACCATTCCTTCAGTAAGTGCAGTCACAGACAATTTTATTTTCTAAAAAGAAAAGGTTGTAGTTCGCTAGCACCTGGCATTCATTGGCATGGAAAAGGGCCAAGCTAGTGTTAACTGGACAATACTAATTATAACTAGATTATTTTTTATGTTAACAGGATAAACATTATTTAAAAATTCGTTTTTAAATGTTTTGGTTGAAAGATATTATTATTTTCTTTGCCCATGTAGGATGCATTGGAGACCACATTTGAAGAAATTTGGACAGTAATGTGTCATTATAAAAAGTCACCGTTGCTCAGCTGCCACCGTATTAGGGGAATACTGAGTCCCACCCAATTCTACCTCCTTGACTTATGAGGTACTTATGAGTCTGGGATGGTAGCCAAGACTTTTAGCCATTCAGAGTTGTTACAGAATTGCACCCCTGCCATGCAAACATCCCCTTTTTTGCTACATGAGACGATTAAACTGTAATGAAGGCTTCTTTTGGAAGCTGTAGTGCATTTTCTGTTTGGATACGTTGCTGTCTGTTTTTTTTTTATGTTTGTGTCTTTCTTAAATTTTATTGTGTGTCTGTGTGCACATGCATATTGTGTGCACATGCATATTCTTTGGTGTGTGTGTGTCTCTGTAAAAATGTGCCTTGACAGACGAGTCCATAAGAAAGACCATTCGAATATGATGGGAGGAAGGTAGCTAAATAATAGGATTGGTGAAGAAAGCCAATCAAATTGATAGAATTTCCTGTCTCTAATGAAAGAACAGCGTTCCTTGCTTCCGCTCCGCTCCCAGTGATTACAGGACCACTTTGTGATAAAGCCTCAAGGTCTAAAGAGATCTGCTGCAGATCTCAGATAAAGCTGAAGCTGGATTGAGAAAAAAACATTTTGTCACAGAAGGAAAATTTGTCTCAACAGTTTTATTATTGCACTCTTGACCTTGTGCGTGTTTTGACATTTTCTGGTCACTCGTCAAAATTTTTCGACGAGTGGTTTGAAGAATTGCTAAGGATCGCTAATTGCTAATGTTTTAGCAAAGGGTCGAAATCTAAAACCACACATATTGATTTTTTTTTGGCTGACTATACAGCTCCCAGGGTTGAAGTTGAAAGAAAGAAGGTGTCAGTTACTCTGCCCTAACAGGTGACACAAAGCTGCCATAGGAGAGTCAGGGAGATGTCAATCAAGCCTCTGTACACGCACACACAGTTCTGAGAAGAGGTCTAACCAGCCACATTAACTCCGAACACCTGTGTGGGTGGAGGGGCTTTAAATAGCAGAAAGATAGGAGGAGTTAGCTAACTTGTAAACCAATGTTTTTTATTCAACCCTCAATTTTCTTTAGTGTAGGTATTGTGGTAGACTGCAGTATAGTAATCATCAAAATTCACTGCCCTGACCGTTTACTGACAAGAAATTAATAATATTTTAAAAGTGTACACAGGAATACCACATTCACATTACGACATGTTACTGTCACCTGTCCAGTCCCTTGTGCCTGAGGATTTGGATAGGCAAGAAACGCGTGTATGTGTTACCTTATATCAAAGTGCCTATGCTAATCAGCTGGCTGCTGATGTGAGGTCGAGCAGCACGGGGCCTCTGCGGGTATTTGGACCGCATGGTTCCGCTGTGCCGACCAGGTGGGGGCACTTTGCCAAGGAGTGCTGCCAAAGTGGAGAGAAAATTTACTGCCACTACCGCAATCATCACATTAACCGTGGACACGACTGTGACAGGGCACGGACACTACAGGCAAGTGGCAAAACAGAGAAAACAGTAAGACCAATCAAACCAGGCTGAAGCTACAATGTCTTTCCAATTTAAGTCAGTTCTGTGACATCTAAAGCAACTGGTAAGTGATCACTTAAACCATACAGTACATCGGCAAATGTGCTTTAACTTTATTTCTATTGGGTACATTTCTGGATTTTTGTCAAATTGCCCTTGTGGTTGAAAACAACACTACAAAACACTGTTGTTTTGGATTGAAACACAGAATGCATGCCCCTTCGGTGCCTGAGTGCTGAGTGGCTGGAACACCTCTCTACTCCTCCCCCTAAAGAGCTATAGGCTCTACCCTTTCACATACAAAGTGAAATGAAACAGATTTTATTTTTAACCATTTGAATATAAAATTTAAAAACTTCTGCTATAACTGTTGAAATGCACAATTATTGTCAGAATCCTCTGACCTCATTCATTACCACACTTTTTTTTAATACTGGTCTGCTATTTATTTAATTTATTTTGTGCTGTGAATCTCTAAATTTCTCTTTCTTCCCTGATTGTCATTCCCTCTTCCAGACGGTTTTTCCCTTTGTGCTCTCAACTTTGTATTGTACCCTTAACCAAACATAACTGTGTAATTGGCTATGCTGAGAAACCTCTCCTTGTCTCTCCTGTCCTGTTCTATCATGAAAAAACTGCTGACAGTGTCACAGTGAGGTGATAGGACTTTAGTGAGGCCACTGTTTTGTGTTTTGCGATTAATTTTGAATATACTTCAGCCAGTTGTCATATTATAGTATGAACATTTGAGATACAGAGTGTATACAGTTAATTAAACATCCCTCTAAAAAGAGTCCAACTGACGGACAAGGCCGTTTTACGGATTAGAACCTGAACTAAACCAGCAATTACAGCCAGATAGGAGGGCTGATCATTTTGCTATTACTTGTCAAGTGACCATTTACACTTAACAGTAGGGTTGCAGTCAAGAATATCTGGCAAGTCTAAGACTATAGCTTGAGTCAAGACAAACCAAGGCTGAAGACAAAATCAACACCAGTTCAGTTGAAGACCAGGACTTTTTTGGATTGTGTTCTAAATAAAAATACAGTAGTGTGTGTACCTCCTGTCTCCTGTCTTTTTACAGGAGAGGTCATCTCTGTATAAGACCTTTAGGGGGTCTAGTGAAAACAAGACAAAATAATCCAGAACGTGTGGAAGCAGCGACCTACCTTTTCTACAGATAAGGTATCCTGGTGTGATTATATTTGACCATAGATTAACAGTATCTCTGGTTTTACTATTTATACAATTGTATTTAAATATTTAATATATATATTATATATGTATACATAATATTTTTTATATTTATATTATTCTATTTAAAAAAAGCTTTAACCAGCTTTTCATTTTTTCCAGAGCTGCATATGCCGCTCTAAAGACCACCATCCATGAATGAGTCTTGCATGAATGACACCTCACATGGTTGCTAAATGGAGGGCAGTTAGAGAGAAACAGTGGTCGTTCTTGCATCATCCTCAACCAGCAAGCTTGTACCAACACCAAGTACCATCGGCGGTGCTTTGTCCTGGTGGTCATTGGCTGACAAGGTCAAAGTATTAGCCTTCACAGTCTGCTACATAGTGGAGTCGAAGGACGATGCTGCTGCTAGCTCCTCCGGTTTGTCTGTGCAACTCCCCAGCTCCACTCACTTTCTGTCTTTATATTGATGATAAAGTGTGATGTACTTCCTGTTAATGCATTCACCTCTCTGACCTAATGCCTCAGGCTCGGAACAGGGGGAGGTTATATGCTTTATTAATGCCCTACTATGGAAGACAATGTCATGTTTTTCTTGGAGCTACTGTTGTTTCTCAAGAGACTGCCTGTTCCCAGGTTTGACCAGCCAGTTATTTAGGTAACGTAAAGCCACTACATACAAGATTGTTGCATTAAATGATCATTATGAGGTGAGTTTGGGAGTCCTGCTTTTTCCATGCACATTTCCCCATAACAGAAACAGTCTTTTTAAGCGATTAGCAATAGAACACCAGACCTGCTTTCATACTGTAGATCAGCATCATTTTGGTAACTACATTTAGGTGTGATTTCCTAACCAATTTGATTTACTTTTAGCAACACTATTCCAAACAAGTAAAAAGTTCTCCTTCTTGGCTTTAAGAACCATGTTGAGGCATTGGACTTCCTGCTACTGTGCTATCAATTCTGTGGATGTCTCTCATGAAGACCCACTGATTACCACTGCAGTCAGTATCCGCTGTACTAATTTCAGGAGGTCGTGATTCTGTAATGCGGGTTGTGTGGTGAGCGCAAGTGTGGATGGAACGAAGTGCTAAAACACGAAAAAAACACGGAAACGATACGATGAGGTGTAGCTTTACAGCTTGACCCTTACTTAAAATAGGATAGCCTCTGGATCACTATCACCGACAACCCCTTCTCCAAACCACCCCACATATATACCCTCCTGGCAGGTGCACGTAATTAGTTTAACCAAGTCCGGTGTGAAGCTGGGGTGCTTTGGAAATGTGGACGGCTGCAGGCCGGTGGTTAGTACACCATCGAGGATAAACGGGAGGGGGGCGCTCTCCCCCTGCATTAACATACAGATGACTGGGGCACAAACGCGTGTGGATCTAAAGCAAACATAATTCAAAATGCAGTCTCTTTGAAATTTTTAAGTTAAACTATAATTAAATCTTTTACTGTTACCTACTTAATTACTACCCTAGAAATTGCATCTAAAAGCATGGTCCAAATCAAAAGTTGAGGACAGCATTGCTTACATCTATTGACTGTGCTGAAGCCTGATTGCGGCTAGTCAATAGACTGGAAATAAATGCTATTTAAGCGTGGGTTTAACACCTGCAAAACCATAAATGATTCCCTGTATGTTTAATGATATGCAAATTAAGCATTAGTTGGTGTGTGATTATGTTTTGTGTTATTTGTGAGAATACAGTTGTATACTGGTGTACTTTATGTGTTTTAAAGCATATAACAGTGTTTTAGTGTAAGAAATGTGAGGTTGTGTTTATGCAGCGTGTCCACTTGTGTTCTGTGATAGTTTTGCATATGTACTCAAGTTATTTATTATGTCTTTTTAAATACACTATGTGTGTTTGTATGTGTGTGTGTGTGCCTATGTTTTCCCTGTGGAAGGCATTAGCAGACACCTGAGTCAGTTAGCCATGGGGTTAATTGACTTGATTAGACAGCCCGGCAGGGGTTGGCATTAATAATGACTGTTCATGGTATTTAGTCATGCACTTACCATATCTTTAATCTACGTTCCCCTGTCAATCTTCTTTTAATTATTTTCCCCACTCTGTTACTCTCTTTTTTTTGTTTGCAAGGTTTTGTGCGTGATTCTAGCTAGCTTGTTATCAATTATGCTCTGTGTTTTTTTTCTTTCGCTCGGTGATGTTGAGGTCAGTGCAATGTAACTTTTATAGTGTTGACAGTCTTGTTTTATTTTGTTCTCTTTAAGTAAGACATTTGATTTAACTCTATCTTAATCTCTTTCCCACTCCAGCGCCAGCACGTTAAATCCCTCACCTTGATAAGAGCAGGTGTTTGTACATTGCAACGTATTACAATATGTTTTTATTTATTTAATTTATTATTTAGAAAACACAGATGTGTTTTTAAGATAATAACTGTCGGTCATTTGGATCCGACAATGAGAAGTGATAAGTAATCACCCAAATCTTTCATCAAATCAGCTTATGTGCCTTATTTTGACAATTTCTTCACTAACTCGTGAACTTTTGATATTCAGTAGGGTTACGGACTCGACGTTTGCGAATGCCTAGGAATTCGCTGATAATAGCAGTCGGGGACAGAATCAGGAAGAAAATTAATGTAAAAACAATTAGCTTCTAAATTGCCAAAGATGAGCGTGCTCGTGTATAGCACAGCCGATCCCCTCATCTGTTGCGACTGACCCTTTCTCTTTACTCTCTCTTAAGGTCACTCACTCTCTCACGCTCATGGTTCTACATCTACAGTCTAGATAAAAATACAGACACATTCTCGCTTCAGCCTGGCTCAGTAAAATAAACAACCTTGAACAAACCTTGACCCAAGAACCACAAGGTAATCAGTTTATTTTACAAGTCACAGGAGGAAAGACAGGAATGCTCTGAGTTCATTGAATTGTCATCTGATAGCTCTTGGCATTTTCTTTCACAAGTCACTCTTTTTTTCTCTAGACTTTGTTGAAAAAAACATATGCTTATATCTGTGATCTATTGCTATGTTGATTCATTAGGAGCTAATTGGTTGAATAAGGCCTGAATTTATTCTGGTGCGCCCGAACTGGGTTGATGTACTGTATGATGTACAGTATCTTTATACTGTATTATTTTCTATTATATGACATTTATAATATATTCTCATTTAATTAGCTGCATTATCTCTCTAGAGTTTATCATATGCCTGCTGATGGGCTGCTGTTACATAAAATCTAATATATTCTATCTATAATACTTTTTTTATTACAGCCAGGGGTGTGTGTGTGGGCGTGTGCCCGCGTGTGTGTGTGTGATGGTAGGGTTTTCACACACACACAGAACAAAGTTGTAATACTAATCTCGCAAACACAGCAAACTCGCACACTCTTTCCCAGCCTACTCAATAAAGATTTTAACAGACCAGAGAATGGGATCCGTACAATTAGAAATCAGCCCAAAATTCTTCGTCATTTATTTGTCTGTGTACGAAATGTTTGTCAGACATCCAACCCATAAGTGCTCCTCCACAAAACAGCCAATCTTGAGGATGAGAGGCCACGGTGGCTGAAGGGCCGTAGAAAAGCATTCTCAAAAGTAAATGATTTATCCGAGGTTGACTGGCAAAGCAGCAACGACTAATGATGCTTTGGGTGAATTATTGAAGTGTTTGGGAGTGGCGACTTCACTCTTTATTGTCTCCACTTGCAAGGAAATGCAAGGCCAAAATAAGTGGGGCGCGATGTGAGCAGCATGCTGATTAAACTTTTTAATGTTTAATTTTTATGTCGCATTTTGATGCGTTTCTGTGTGAAGCATTTTAATGACTTTTGCCTCAGAATTATTCTTTCAGTTAGCTGTACAGTTGTTTATGCTTGCTGTTTCCATATTCCTATAGAACCTCAGACTGGCATGTTCCTGTTTGATGTTTTAAATTGTGTTTTTTTTGGGTAGATGTAGTGTAGACGTAGATTTACAATTCAGATCATACTGTAAAAAGGGATTTGTAGTACGCTCTCTTGTTGCCTTTCATATTTTGTTCAGCTGAAATAAAATATATTTATTGAACTGGGTTATTTTTTGACTTAAATTAATATATAAACTGTATTTTTTTCCCCAGATTAAAATAACTGTCGAAGTTAGGTTGGACAATCACTTTTTACAGTGCAATTTTAGGAAGGTTTAGGTGGACAGATAATGTTTTCTGGGCTTATGAGCGTGCCCACATGTGAGAGCCACACTAAATGTATGTTTGTAATGAGACTTATTGTTATTCACAGGAAAAAAAAAAAAAAGGCCATAGTGTATCTCAAAGGCCTGTAGGCACAATAACTCATGACGCGTTAGCATTTTGCTAATTGCGTTATTTCCATATGGACTGCCCCCTGCTCACCCTCCCCAAATTAGATGGACCGATGGAGTCCCCCATTAAATGAATACTATCAGGGGAGTGGTTAATGAGAACGGAGACGTTCCCCCTATCATTCAGATAACCCATTATTGTCCCTTATTGCGGCAAAATCTCATTTGACTGTGTTTTAATTAAACAGTGCCGGCTAAGTAAAAGGCCGCCTTGCATTCAACGCGCCTGAACCTGGGGCACCGCTGCGGTAATCACACAGCGCAGGTAACTTTTAATCATTCCGCCAACGCACGCGAGACCAGCCCTCCGCTGTGATATGCAGGAAGCTTATTAGGGCCCCCTTTTGTCGACTGCCCCCAATTGCTCTTTTGAAGAAGAGAAAAAAATTTCATAGCCTGCTCTTTGGCATGGCGTCAAGAGTGGGGGGGAGATTAAAAGAGGTGAGCAACTTTAGCTTTAATCACCCCCCCCCAACTAAAAGTTTTATATCACACCCTGCCACCTCCACTGCATAGAAAACTGTCAAGAGAGTTGGCTGTCTGACTGCGAATAAAGTTTTGTGAGCTGTGCTGCTCGTCCTTGGAGAACAAAAGATCTCCTCATGATGGGTAACGAAACACGATTGGAAGATAACGGAGTTCGCAGAGGGTGGGGGCGAGACCAGAGGGCGAAAGCAGAGAGCGAGACTAAGAAAAGAAAAGGAAAAATACTGAAGACAAGGAAAAAGAAAGGGAAAAAGAAACAAGCGAACACAAATCTCAGAGCTGAGAGCGGTACGAGCAAACAGATGGCAAAACTTATTTTTTTCTCCTGGCCTGGGTGCGCTGCCTGGCTAGCCTGCATACATCCCGGGGGGGGCGTCAAGGAGGAGGAGGAGGGGGGGGGGGGGTAGTTAACCAATGTCAAAATGCTCTTGCTGACGCACGACCTCCCGCTGCTCCAAATCGAGGGCTGGGGAAAATCAAGGAAAAAAAGAACAGCTTTCATCTGCTCCCCCCTTCCCTTGCTCTCTCTCTCTCTCTCTCGCCCTCACCATCATTCACATTCCTCGCTCTTTCCCTTTTTAAAACTCGGCAAAAACGTCCCCGCACTCGTGGCAGCGTGGCTAACGTCGCAACTTGACGTTAGATGTTGTTTTGTTGACTGGCGGCTGTTTTGCCGTGACTACGCTCTCGCATGGGGATAGAATTCAGGCGTTTAAATGTCCGCTGAACACGAGGCCCTCGTCGTCTTCTCTCTCTCTGCCTTTAATATTTCTTCCCTCGTTTGGCATTTTGAAAGCAGCGTGCCTTTTGAAGATATGATATGCGAGTGAGGGTGTTTGTATGTATGTATGTGAGCGTGTAGGCAACTGAATTATGAATCATCTGTGTTTAAAGCGTGTCAAGTATAGTGTAGGGTACTGAATGGGTGTTTGCTTGGGGCAATCTCACACTTTTCACTTCCTCTTCCCACCTGTTCCCTTCCTTTCCTCTCTTTTTCTGACTGCGCTATATTTATTTACTTTATATAAATTTTTCCCCACCTCAGGTCATTTAGGTATCTATCTTTTCTCTTCAATTCTCTGTTTGTAATTTACAGGATAAATTAGGAGGGAAATTTGAATGTTTAAATGTTTATTAGTTATCATTTTTCAATCCGCCCCTTGACTGCATTATTGAATGACAACATGACAACACAACTCACTCTGCGGGTTAGTAGAACATAAGAAATCCAAAATAGGTCAAATACTATATAATTGACTGGAGCAGCTTTTTTGAGTGAGCAGAGCTGTGTTTTGAGAAAGGCAGCAGATATTGCCGAAGTTGCAATAAACATCAATTCTCTACTCTGAAGTTGCATTATGGCTGTCAAAATTAACGCGCGCAATTTCCTTTTAATGCCAATACTTTTTATGTCTCCATTAACACCGGATTAGATATGACCATTGGCGCTTTAATTGTTTTTGTATTATAACAAGATGGATAAAGGACGAGCTTTTTTGAATGGCAAGTTACGTTATAAATCGTTACACCAATATATACACTCACCTAAAGGATTATTAGGAACACAATTTATCATTAATGCAATTATCTAATCAAGTATGCGGCAGTCCTGTGGGAGCGTAAACAGAATGAGAACATGGATCCATCATGCCTTGTTACCACTGTGCA
>JAOEHI010003729.1:0-10559 GCA_025447815.1 Percopsis transmontana | reverse complement strand
TTAAAACAGTTTACAAATTACAATAAACAAAGTTATCATTCACACTTTAAGTTTACAGTCTTCAAACCGTAAATAATAATGCTAATTGATTCTCTGAATGCTTTCACAGACAAGTGAGAGAGAGAACCCAGTTTGGAAATGTTCCTGAGTTTGTTGGGTTGAGAGGAAACTCCTTCACCTCTAAATGTGTCATTTTTCTTCGGTCTAACTATTGGAGAAGCTATTAACCTTTTAATCAGAAACTCAGAGAATACACATATAAGTCTTGTTCAACACAGAAAGGGAGGTAATATATCTTATGGAACTAGTAATCTAAAAACTACAAGTAAAACTTTTTTTAAAATGCATCCCAGGCTGTCAACTATGATATATAGCAGATATGTTATTACCGATGCCAAGATAAACACAGTATGGTGTCATGTAGATTGGAAAGAGGTCAGCCCCTATTTCTGACTGAGAATTGTTCGGTTTGGTTTACACGAAGGAGCGAAATGGTGGAAAAACCCCAAACTATCATGTGATATTCCTGTCATCCACTTGAAGAAAACCACAATCGCCCTTCCTTCCCACAAGGTTTTACTCCTTCTGCGACATCGGACCCAAGTCCAGGCCAACGCCCTCTTTCTAGCCAAGCTTAGCATCCTCCCCATTGTCTGGAATAGCCGTGTTTTTATCAGTTTTGCCGGATGGGATGATTGAGTCAACTGTACACATGGACGCTAAATGGGTGATTAATCGACCACGCAGTGACAAGGGTCGACCTCTAGGGCTTGAGTTACTGTACCGCTGTTTGTCAAAGAACAGAAGCACTCTCCCCAAACACTTGTATTTAACCAGTAATAAACGTTTCACAAACCACGTAACCACAAGGTACCCCTTTCCTACTAACAATGTCACAATTGTAAGCCATGGGTAGAATTTATCCACAGTTATACCATAGTTGAGTCAGAAAACAGAGACATAAAAGACAAACCAGAAAAAGGGAGCAAGTCCACTTTATTTTCCTCATCAGAAGGACACACTTTGAACCGCAGATGAAAAAGGGAATTTTTTTGATACCTAGAATTTTTGTGAAGCCGCAAGAATTCCTGGCACAATAGACGGCCTTCCTGTGGTCTGCCTGGCACGGGCCATGAAAAAGGCCAGATTTGAATTTGATCACATTTCATTGTTTTTACAAACAGGTTGCCCCATATCTCTGGTGAGGGAGATCACGGAATCTGTCACTTGGATTGGGAAGAATTTATTGCATCAATCAACTTTGCTAATGATGCCTGACATCAATTTATTCAACATGTTCAAATGGTGGAGAAGATCACTATAGAACTTCTCTAGCATTCTCTACTTGAATAAATAAACATCCTCTGACATTCTCTGAGTTTCTGAATAGAAGGTTAATAGCCTCTCCTACTGTGCTCCGAACTCCCAAAGAATCTGAATCCCTAGCTCAGATACGGTATCTTGGAGATGCTCTTTATCCAGAGACAGAAGAAAAACGTCAATCTTATCCCATGACAACAGAGGTGAAGGAGTTTCCTCTCTATCCAATAAACACAGACACATGTCTAAACTGAGTTGTGGTGTCTGCGAAAGCATTCAGAGAAGCCCGTGGTGTAATGTAACCTGTAGGGTATACAGCTAGTTTTCTAATTATCCATTAAGGTCGCAAAAGGAGAAAAAAATAACAAATTTCTTCCTTGCTGTTTTGACAAGAGGTCTTGGGCTCAAACTGCGCTATTAGTGCTATTTTGCCTTTGTCATGGCCTGCCAGCATCTCTGACAGAGAGGGGAGTTTGTTTTATTTGGAAGCTAGTCAGACATGTGGTTGCCATCAACCTAAGGACACTCAGCACCAGGTAGCAGTGACCTTCTGTTAGACTGGGGTCAAATAGTATGGAAACACTGTGTATACTCTGTATTTTAGAATGCTTTGGTGTGTAATCTAAGGGCCATATAGAACACTACCACAGTGCCAGAAGAATCACAATCACACAAATGCAGGAGTCAGTCTTACATTTCTGATACCTGGAGCTAAATCGCTCCACTCAGCTAGAGTTTCACGCAGGTAGAAACAAATGGCTATTATTTGTGAATAATATTCCAACCATCTTTGTGCCAGAGTGAGCTGCCAGCGGAAAAGAACAGACAGCCTCAGTGTTCGCAAGGTTGTAGCCTACAGGAAAATAACTGCTTAAGAATCAATTCAATCGTGTTTGCTCCAGATAACTAGAATCCTGCCTCGCTTACGTTCTGTCTCAAATGGCATTTAAATGTTGGCATTGATGTTACATTAATCTTATCTAAATGCATCCGTGCAGACTTTTCTTCATTTGCAATCTAGTTAAAAGCAAACATTGTTTATTTTTTTAAATAAATATGTTGTATATGAGCGTGCACTTTATTTGACAATGAGTCAATGAACAACAGGTTTCGTACAGTGCAAACACAAACCAAGCAAATGGAATGAGTCACTTTCAAGCATGCTATTACGAGTTGTTATGACTTCAACTCGACGCCAGCTCAGCTCAACACACTTTTATGCCTTTAAGGGTGGCTATAACTGCAACCCAAGACTGAATGGCTGAATCCTTGTGCAGTATCTTTGCTGTGGGGAGCACTTCTTGTGGTCTATAGTAGGTAATGGAAGGATATACAGTATATACGGGCCTGAGCTGGGGGTTTGGGCAAGTACGTAATGGTGCCCAGATGTGTTCTGATGGGAGAACGAACACTTAAATATGTAAATGGGGAAGAGATGTGCATGTTCTATGTTCTTATTGACTTGAGCATACATAGCCCAGCCTCCCTCCCCCTTTCTCAGCCAACAGGGAACATTGTGTGTGTGTGTGTGTGTGTGCGTACAGGGTGTTAAATGTTATCTTATTACTTACCAGTGTTGGTTGTGAAATGTAGTGTTTGTGTTATTTTTGAACTGTGCTGATGTGCTGTTTCCATGAACACTTGGTGCGTGGTGCATATGTAACCTTTGGTCCTCTATGGAAAAAGTTCTTCTAGTTGTGTGCCTGGCTATGTTGTCTGAAGGGCCCTGAAAGGGCAGGACTAATGCTGACATCTGTCTGACGTGTAATTTAGCCAAAAATTCCTTTCTGCTGAAAACATTGTGTAAAACTAGCCAACCAGATTTGGCCCCAGGAGTGACATCATTTCTGGATGGTAACCTGTCCTCCCACTCACCAACATGCCCTAGCTTGATTAGCTGCACCAAAAGTGCACCACCAACTGAAACGCTCAGCTGGAGAGGAGGAAAAGCCCGTCCCAAATGGCAGTTGGAATGATGTGGGACCCTAAGATGATCCTGGACCCCCGAGCTCCATAAGTAGAGCAGTGATCTCACCCCAGTGATGGCCAGACCAGAACAACACAATGTATTAATTACATGGACCTAACGGAACACTGTATGACACAAAACATGTGTTATGGGACGGCAGATTTAACCCTGCGCTCCTCACAATCCCGGTGTAAGTCCTTTAGAAGACGTTAAACGCTGGTGCTGGCAGCGTTCGGTTTAACCTTGTGTGTAGCCAGGTGTGGGCCAGAAAATACTTGTTAGGAATTTGTAGTGTTTGTTCGAGGCTCAATGTGTACCCATATAGCGCACCGGATCATCCGTATGACTGTAACATTCTTCCCTGTGGTTGTCAGAACTGTCTCTTACTCACCATCCTATCTGAAGACCACATAAGACCTCAACAGAAGCTTATGCAAACCCTTCTAGACTCATCAAGTCAAACATCTCCGCTGGCCTGAAGAGGGCGCTGTCTGGGCCATTGACTGTATGACTGCAGTGGATGGCAGGCATGCTGCTGAAGATAACTTCATGGGTGTAACACCATAAATCTTAAATCATAAATAGGTCCTGTTGGTACAGTAGCTTTAAGTTATTGGAGTTTAGAGTGGCAATTATACAAGTCTAAAAATGTTGCTATTCACAGTAAGGCTCTAAACAGAACAATGTAAATGTTTTAGGGGATTCCTTAATTTATTCTGATGAATGAATAAATTAAAGGTACGGTTTCTTCCTCATGGATATAACACACTCCAAAAGTTGTCTATTTGTTGTTGCTCTGTATATCTCCCTAAAAGGCTTTATTCTCTGGCTTAGCATTTCCTTGAGAGCCAGAAAGCATTTCCAATGAGAGGTTGCCCTCTGACCTCCGGTGTCTGCAGAGTGGGTTAACAAGCATCCACGGGGCAGATAAGACGAGATAGTTGTGTCACAGGATCTCAGGACTTAAACAAATAGCCAGCAGAGGTCATGCACAAGTCAACTGGCCCAAAACCGCCTCCAGGGGTTAGTTAGTGTTCACACTTATCGTACTATTTGCAAAGCTATCTGATTGACTTGGGGCAGCACAGTGCCTGCAAACTCAGATAAAGTCAATTAAAGGTACCCCCCCTCCCCTTCCCTCACACTCACACTCACACTCACACACAAGAACACCACCTCTGTCTTGCTGATAAGAGGTGCTAACTGCAATAGTCCAGCAGAGAATGCTGTGAGAACTGAAACATATGGTTAACTAGGATTAAGTGTGAATGTTTACATGGATTTGAGTGTATTTGTGTTTCTGTATGAATGTGCAAGAGAGAATGTGTGTGTGTGTGTGTGTGTGTGTGTGTGTGTGTGTGTGTGCGCATGTGTGCGCGTGAGTGTGAGAGAGAGAGGCACAAAGAGAGAGAAAGAAAAAGATAAAGACAGAGAGAAAGAGACAGAGAAAGAGAAAGGGAGAGACAGAGAGAGAGAGAGAGAGAGAGAGAGAGAGAAAGACAGAGAGAAAGACACACAGAGAGAGAAAGAAAGAGAAAGAAAGTAAAAAGGGAGAGAGAGAAGAGAGAGCTTTGGTTGCTTGTAGTCTACATACATCCGACATACATCAGATCTCAGATCATGTTTGTTGACCCTGTCCTCACAGAACACACCACAAGCGACAGGATGTTTGCTCTTGTTGTGGCATTGCTGTGCAGCTGTCCTGCCCTGACTCTGTTCGGGCTGCATCAGCTTCTGTGGAACTCTGCTTCCGTATACACAAGATAAATACAAACTTAGCAGCTCTATACTAGTTAACACAAAAAAATTGGTTGAAAGAAAGAAATCTAGTCTAGAAGTGAATACAAACGATAAAATAAGTGTTAAATTTAAGTTTAAAGCAAACCTCGGGTTACCTTCAAACATGTCCCACCACATGGGGTCAGTTTAAACGATGGAGGGTAAGTATTTATCTATGGATACCGCCATAAAGCCCTGAATACAGTTGAGAGTACTGCTATGCTACAAATGTGATTTACACCAGCTACATGAAAACAACACACAGGTTTAACACGCCACAAACCTAGCAGAGATGTCCTTCCATGCTGTGTGCCTGTCCCACTCACCAGTCAGCGACGTGAAGTTCACACCGCACAGAGCTGTCGGTCTGGTGCAGGTCTGAGTCCAAACATCCCTCTTCCCTCCAGAGCGTGAAGAACAACGTTATACAAGCGCTCCCAACGCGCTTGGTTGATTCCCTGTCACTGAAGCGGTCAAATGAGAGAGAGAGAGAGAGAGAGAGAGAGAGAGAGAGAGAGAGAGAGAGAGAGAGAGAGAGAGAGAGAGAGTGTGGAGAGCCAGTGTAACATCCTCTCATAGCTGGAGAGGAGTGAGTAACAACTCTCTCCGTCCCGGCTCCACTCCACCAGGAGAATGAAATGCTGTCACCCTATCCCCTCCTCACATGGAAGAAAGAGGAAGTGCCTAAAAAGGCCAGCCCTGGGCAAGAGGGGAGGGAGGAAGGGAGGGGTGCGGAGGAGCCCTGCCCCCCCCCCAAATTCTCCCTTGCCATTGTTACGGAAACAGGCAGAAAAAGCCAACCCCAGAACATTTAGTTCACCATGATTTTCCATGTCCAATGAGACAGCAAACAAAACAGCCACACATTACTGTATGCTTTCACTTATTCATTTATTTTTAAACGCTAAAACACAAAATAAGATTCCTTCCGTTGACACAAAAATAACGAATTTAGCTATTGTTTTTTCATTTTATTAGAGGTACCCTGCTTCTCCCCTTATAGAGAGCTTAGGTGCACGCCACTCTCTACCTCTCCCCCTACAGTAACTTGAAATGAATGTTTGTTCGAGCAGTGTACCTTTACCTATTGACTTTTAGTTTATATTTAAGCATTAATACTACAGTACTACGTTTAAAAAAATAAAAATATTCCTGCATGTCCAAACTAGAATGTGCCTTAAGTTAGTCTTATCTTATAAAGCGCAGATAGAAAGTCAAAGATCCCATAGTGACACAAAGTGGAAGAATGCTGCAAGATATACAATACTACAGAAGGTATACAGACATAAATTATGGTTAGCCATAGGTTTAGCTTTAGTGCGAAACGTTCAGTGACAAGCACGTTTCCCAAATTATGTTTGATGTTGGAAAAATACTTTGATAATAGTGGCCCTAGACCCTTTCATCATGTTTACAATACAAACAGCCTTCTTTGAGCTTCAAAATATTACAGATTGAATTTGAGCTTTTGAGAGTATAGAAACAAGTTGTAAACATTTGCAAGTGATTATTCATCTTATGTCTCCCCAAAACTACACATTATAGCTCTAATGAGAAGGTTTGGGGGTTATTTGGGAAAACCAACCCCACACAAAACATGGTAAACATGCAATCACAATATTATGTCACCTCCCTTGTTGAAGGAACATGCTAATTGCTAACAGCTGTCTTCCACAAGCGCAGGCCTAAAATATAATTTACTATCTTATACAGGCTAATTTTGAGATCACATCGCTGCACCACAAATACAAGCAAGCAACGGTAGCAACAGTGGCCCGCTTTCAAGAGGCATGCATGTTTTAAGGTCACAGTACAATATCCAAACTAGTGCTCCTCATCTTCTGTATCCAGCAGCTTTATTGCTAGGGTTTCCCCAACTGTAAGTGCCCCCTACATCTTAACAGGCCGAGCTGTAAATCTTCTGGGCCACCAAGCGTTAACCAAATGCGATTAAAGCCATGCGCTCGGGAGGGGCACAGGGACATTTCCCATCGACGTTCTCCTCTGCAGCCCTTCGCGAAGAGAATAGAGGAAAGCTCCTTTACAACGTGCGTCACTGAGTTAATTTTATTCCTTGAGAAGGGGTCAGCGCCAGAACGGGGCTGTTATTGAGCTACACCCCGCTGGGCCCTGAGTGAACATCCTGGGATGTTATATTATATTTCACTCATTAACCGGCTCACTCCAGGCTAAACCCGAGGACCCACGAGGGACTTCCAAGTCGTCCGGTGACGACGGGCTTACGTCAGCTGAATTTTCTCTTGGTGCGTTCCATCGTTTCCATTCAGACATCCACCCTGTCCCCGTTTTCCAACTTGCCCTCTTTTCCCAGCTCTACAATAAAACCTAATGGTTCCATCCTGCATTGTAAGGAGGATGGAGGCATCGCTCCAGCATCTTCCCCTCAGTTGCTGTCAGCTCGATCAGCAGAGAGCAGGTGAAAGGGGGCTGGATCTGGGTGGGTCGGCCCCCTCATATTTATTGCCAGGAATTGGGTTTCCCTGCGGCTGATTTATACACTGCTGTCAATATACACCAGTCTGTGGCAAGGTGGAGGGGTGGAGGTGGGTAGAGAGAGAGGTGGATAAGACCTACAGAGAATGGGAGTCATGCAAAGGATAGAGACAAAAACGGCAGAAAGATTGCACTATAGAGACAGGGGAAAATACTAAGGAATTTCAGGTTCTCAAGCAGTGTTTATTATAGCAATGGGAAAGTGTTGATTTACTGGCTACTGGGGCAGAACTCCAAAAAACCTGAAACATGAAATCTCACCACTTTTAAGTGTAAAACGCATAAATCAAAGTGATCCTAAAGTTTTATCTAGCCTTCAAGCCACTGAGAGGGGCGCTCCCATAACCTCCCTTGAGCCTCGGTGTGATCGACAGCTGAAAGCTTGCACTGCTAGATTTCTTATCCAACAGAGATATGTAGATATGTCTGTTCTATTTCATCTTTCAGTCTGGGAGGAATAATCGTGAGAATTAGCTGCCACATTTATACTCTTCTTACGCATTCTTCTGAAGCTAGCGAGCTAGCCAAGCTAGCTGGCAAGAAGTCGCATTTGGGTCAAGCCTCCATGACTGGGTGAGAGGCTTGCTTCCCTCCTGGCACGGTGGCCAGCACTGGTACTGCAGCAAAATGCTGTTATCTGTCGAAGGAAAACATGGCTCTAAAACTAATGTTAACATTGCTCGAACACCGCACAGGTTTAAAAACAATATATTTGGTTTATATAATATGTATCTTTATATTATGAAGTTTAATTTTCAGTGGTCTCCGTAAGCCCAGGAAATCTATTTCCCCACCCCCCGTAATAACGTCATCACCAGGCACGAAGACACCAATGCACACGCCTGCCCCCAAAACACGGGAGTTGGGACAGTTAAGCGCCATCCAGTCTTCGTTTTTGTAATGAGGATGTAGACCGCATGGCTACGCAGCATAGACATAGACATAGACAAGACAGAATGCACAGCAGAGGAACAAGGCATTTTCATTTAGAGCAGTATGCAGAAAGCAGCTAGGGGTTCTTTCTCAAGGGAAGCACAGGTGGGAAAAGATAACAAAGCAGAGCAGCTGTGTGTGTGTGTGTGTGTGTGTGTATGTGTGTGTGTGTGTGTGTGTGTGTGTGGGATGGAAGGGGGGGTGCGCTTAGACAAGACAGGACCTGTTGCCAGGTAAGGTGAGATGATCTTCTCCAAAGAGGCTTCAAAACAACACAGCGTGATGGAAATCAATGAATAAACTGCACCGCGGTTTCTAACCTGAATTTATTCGCCCTGCATTTTGCGAGACAAAAACACTCGCCCACTTACATTTCCTCACAGCCATCCTTTGTTGGTGATCCCCCACCACGTGGGTGGATGTGTGAAAAGAATTGTGTGGCGAAATGAAGTGATGAAAGGTCTGGGCTGGGAATGGCTAATACACTCCACACAGCAAAACAGATGACTCCACACTGGCACACAACCTGCATAGCCAGCGGGTACACAGGCACAACATAGGCCTGTCCAAATGACATCAACTGATAGGACAGAGTATTTTAAAAGTTTGCATTCCAAACCACTGGCAGTAATGTGATAATTGACACAGATAATATAATATGTCACGCTTCAACTCCCATTTTACGACCCTGGAGAAAAGACGGAGAGAGCTCGCACAGATGAGCGAGTCTGATGTAAAAAACAAACAAACACAGAACCCTGAAAATAATACCATAGCGGGGATCCTGGAGAGATTTAGCATTACTCTTAAATCAAAAGCATATGTCAACATGTAACTATAAACACGTGTTGCTAAGAATTTTGATGACGCCTTAATGGTGAGCAACATGGAAAAATAGAAAATCATGTATTTTTTTCCCCCACATTTGCCGTCAGGCCTGCCAAGTTGTGAACACCTCGACTTCAGAGCCACTCGTTAAGTCTTGACAAGGCAGTGAATGGATCTAGTTGAAATCTTTTTTTGTTTGTTTTCCCCTTCAGGTAAAAGCCCATGCCCTTTCTCTGCTGCATGAAAACACACGTCTCGGGTGCCCCCTGTACGAGGGCTCTTTCTTCTCTCTAGCTATACCTTGAAGACACGCTCCTTGCTTTGCACCTGGAATGAGAGCAGCGTTGTTGCGCTCCTCTCTACTCCCCTCCCCTACCGCGCTCCTAGGCCCACGGGGGTTCTTCACCCCTCCCACTACAGCCACGTGCATTTACGTGCATTGTTGTGTTTCAAACGTTTAAAAAGTTAACCCGGGGCAGAAATGTGTGCTTCATGGGGGGCCCTTATAATGCTTTCCTCTGCCTATATAGGTAATAAAAGATATGAAATACACCTGCACACGCTGATTCAATCAAAAGCACACGTGTGTCAAGTCTATCCAGCCTATCTTCATTTCCCGGTGCAGTAGGGTCCGATACTGAGACAGGGCGGTAGCGGCCGTAGGCCCTGGCACACCCACAGCCAGTGTGCAGAGGGGCGCCGAGGCAACAGGAGAGGTCTGTTTGGCATTAACCCGGGGAAGAGCAGGGCAGGAAATGGTTCAGCGGAGCAGCGCGAGGCCAAGGCTCCGCGGGGCGGGCAACAGGCCCACACAGCCACGGGGCTGCCGAGGCCTGCATAAGGCCCCTGTGTTCACCTCCCTCCCTCCCTCCCTTCCCCCCTCGCGCCGCACAGGAGGGGTTGAAAGAGTTTAAAGTGTCGGTTGGGGCCAGACGCCGGTCTGGGAGGCGGCGAGGCATAAACATCTCAACAGCGTGGCAGCCTGACATCGCTGTCTTCCCAAGGCCCCGAGCACACACACACTGTAAAGAAATGGTGAAGCTGAGAGTCTGCAGAAGGAAAAAATAGGTTAAAAAAAAGGGACACCACAAGCCCCCCTCCTCCTCACGGCCACATCTCACTGTTTATGTTTGAAACGCCAACAGTGTACAAATGTGCACGTGGCTCCATGGGGGGAGGGGTAGAGGCTGAATGCCTCTACCCCTCCCCCCATGGA
>JAOEHI010003728.1:0-10559 GCA_025447815.1 Percopsis transmontana | reverse complement strand
GCATCAATGCCTACAATTATTTCATAGGCATTGAATGGATCAAGCCTCTCGTTGGCTTGATCCATGCCTACTAGCCTATACCATGGATGCCAAATCAAGCAATGCATTCTGCGGTGTCCTGCCTATATTTGAACTAGTTAGATCCAGTTAGCCCAATACAAAATTCCAGCAAGAGCCAGCAGTGTAGGCTATGTTATCTTTGTGTTGTTTTACGATATACAAAACATGTACTACATTAAGCAGTGAGAAGACATGTTTTACACAATCTTGATACTAAATAATTTCGTGTTTTGTAAAGCCTGACCCAGGGCGGAGTCAGAGATTAGTTTGTGTTTCTCCTGGCTGTGATGCTCCATCTTAGAGGTGCTCCTTCAGCACTTTCTGTACCTCCTCTATATCCAGTAATTAGAGACGCTGGTTCTTTGCTTCCTTTTGAAGAACCAGTGTTGGTGGTGAACCTACAGATGTGCTCTTCTGCTTGTTCAATTAACCAGGGGAGTTCAGTTACAGGTACTAATAATTGAAATCACCTGATTAAGTGAACAAGCAGAAGAAAAATCATTGAAACTACAGTACTGCATGTCCTAGCCAATAAATACAGATACAAGTTTCGTTTTTTCGGAAATGAGCGACACAGCCACCACCCCTTGCCCGATAATTTCACTCTCTTCATTTTTTCCACATTGCCCCCTCAAAAAAACAATTTGGATAAGTATCTCGTTGTCTTGATCCATGCCTACTAGCCTGTACTATAGATGCCAAATCAAACGATGCATTCCGCGGTGTCCTGCCTATATTTGACCTACAGGTGGAGCCAGTTATCCCACTTTAAAGTAATACAAAACTCAGAGCCAGCAGGGTATGATATTTTTGTGTTGTTTTACGATATACAAAACATGTACATTTAGCAGTGAGAAGACATGTTTTACACCATCTTTATACCAAATAATTTAGACTTTTGCAAAGCCTGAAGGGCAAAGTCGTAGATTAGCTTCAGTTTCTCCCGGCTGTGATGCTCAATCTTAGAGGTGCTCCTTCAACACTTTCTGGACCTGCTCTGTATCCAGTAATTAGAGACGCTGGTTCTCTGTTTCCTTTTGAAGTGTTGGTGGTGAACCTCCAGATGTGCTCTTCCGCTCGTTTACTTAATGAGGTCAATTATTAGTCCCTGTAATTGAAATCAATGGTTAAGGAAACAAGCAGAAGATAAACCTGGCAGGACTTTTTCTTTCTGAAGTATGATTACCCACCTCTGGTTAATTATACCTTTTTTCTTATTTTAATTCCCATGCTGTAGCTATAGTAGCCTACTTTTTCTTTTAGCTAGTGTAGCTATAGTACTTTATTATTTTATATTCCTCTTTATTTTCTGGACCTGTTTCTGAAAGGATGGAAAGGATTGGTAGCTGGTTTAATAGAGATATTAGACATATGCATAGACTAATAAATTGATAATACTTGTTCTGTCACCAGCATCAATGCCTTCAATTATTTCATAGGCATTTTCCAATAATTTATTGAATCCAGTGTACTAAAATGTCAGTTGTGTCGTGTGTGTGTGTGTGTGTGTAATAGTTGGCTGAATCTGAATCAAACAATGTTTGCAAAAATGCTGTAAGCTATGTTTAGATATTTAGTAAATGTGTATGTTTATCTCCAGGCAGGCTGAGACTCTGTAAAACCGAGAGACATAGAAGCACGATAAGTCCGAGGTAAAAGTACACACGTCAAAAAGGCTTACTAGATTGTAGAGCTACGCGTTAGCTACCGGGCAGGTAAACTGACGATCTGGCGAAGTATGACTGGATGAGCCGGGTTTAAATGCAGGAAGAACAGGTGATGGTGATAATGATCAGGTGCGTGTAGGAGAGCCTGGACGGACAGCCACGCCCTCCCGAGGATCCAAACGACAGACGGGGATACAAACAGGATACACTAGGGAGAGGGAGAATTACAGACACGACAGGAAAACAGGGAGCGCTGCCCGCTCATGACAACAATGTGAATTGTCCAGCTGTGGTTTTCGTAGAGGACTGTAATAGTCCTAACTGGGCTACAGCGTGAAACTTGCAGCTACGGTATCTGATTCTCCAGGTGTGCTGAAAAGTAAATTAGTAAAAATTTTCAAATGTATTATGCTGTATCAAATTATTGCAAAATGGACGATGTAAAGGTGCGAAGCGCCCACATGCCACTAGATGGCAGTGCCATACTTTAGTTTCAATTGATAGTATATTAAGCTCTTTGTTTGACAAGCTGGTTTATATGTTAGAGAGAATGTTAAATGCCAAATGTAACTATATGAAATAGAGCTGTTTTATTCATTTCTTTTACAAAATAACTAACTGTTGAACCCATTTGCACACCCATCGGTAACCTGGGACTTGTCTTTTTGCTGAATGTACATTCAGTCAACCAAGTGTACATATCATTATGTATAGTAAATGCCATTGATATCTACAGTACTTTCTGACTATCATTATTGTTAATGTCTATTACTCTTCAGTTGTAAAATATTAAGCAGGACTATATTGTTTAACTTTAAACAATAATCATTATAGATTTGACTAAATATAATTTCTAATATATCAAAATTGATTACTGTACATATTGCAAAATCGTTTATAAAATTACATAAATTACACTTATCTCATCAAGGTTTTTGACATTACAGTCAGTTGTAGCAGCTACAGGTGATTGTATGAAAAAAAAATACAAATCTATCTATGTTCTATATATTATTTAAATGTTTCTCTATCAAGCCACTTTACACAGGAACACAAAGCATAATGCTTATCAAGTCTGAAATTAGTCAAAAATATATATTTGTGTCTTTGAAGCCTACATATTGTATATATTTGTGACAAACAAAGCTAACCATCATACTTGATGGTCCTGTGTAAATGTCGTGATTGTTAATAAATCCAAAATCTGCACAGGAAAGGTTGTAGAGACAGTTTGACAAAAAAGAAGAAGAAGAAATCCCTTAGTATTCATTTGTTTGAAAAAAAAAAAAAAAACATGTCACATCACTTTCAATGAAACACCAACTCTCACATCCTCTTTACACTGGCTCAGAAAGGGAGAGGCAGGAAGAGGTACGCAGGATTCCAGCTGGCCATAACACTATACATTCATTTGACACAAGTTTTTGCGAGAATATTTCCAAAGTTCAATTGGAAACATGCTGACAAGCCACGTGAGGTTTACTGCAGTATTCTACTAATTAATCTTTGGGATTCAACAACAAGAATATTATGATTCAGTCCCGTCTCACTAGAAACTTGAAAGGTCTGTGCTAATAGGATCAACATAAATACGCTTTTCATGAATGAGAAACCGAAATATAAAACACAGTGAAATTCTGAAAAACACACAAGCCGTATTACAGACAGCAGCTTCACAAAGTGCAAGAAACAGCTCAGCATAATGTGTGTGTGTGTGTGTGTGTTACATGACACTCTGCCTGCCACTGTCTCTGCTGTACGTAGAACCCGTGGAGCAGCGCCGTGGGGAGAAGTCTAAAAAGATTCCGTCGGGCTCCGTGTCAGAGTCCAGGGATTTCAGAACGCGGTCCATCGCGACCTCTGGACTGGAGGCCGGGCTGGGACCCGAGCTCGTGTCAACAACCGGGATCCTGGGTGAGCCTGACACCAGCAGGCCACTGTGGTGGGCTTCATCTCCTGGGGACGGCTCGGGGAGGAGGCGGGGGTTGTGATCCCTGGCGGCCGGCCTCAGACCTGGGCCTGATGGCATGAGGTCTGCGGGGACAGTCAGCAGTCTTAGAACGGAGGTTTCTTGAAATCATTGAAGGGATTTTAAAGGCACACTCCTAGATTAGTATCTGGAATTTCCCCTCGTCACAAAAACATTGTTTTGGTAGAAACTGTGAGTGAAACAAAGGAAATGCCCTCTATCTTATTTATTCCTCCCCCTATAACACTCAGAGGCTCACACTGCTCACTACCCCTCCCCCTACAGCCATGCTCTGGGATGGAAATTTGGAATTCTGTTTTTTTAAAACAATGTTTAAAGACTGATTGAAATTTCCATCCTCAGACTGAATTTGATTGGATTCTGATTGGATATGCTAATTTGAGGGTGGGTATGTTATCATCCTCAAGATAGCCGCCATCCAGGACACGGTGAATTTGGATAAAGCGTCGGTTTACATGAAACAATACAACAAATTAAAAATGACAGGCCTGGGTAAGGTCATCGAATGTGAAGAAGCTCTGTCCAGCGGCAGGATCAGGAATAAATTCAATACTAACGAATTACGTAACGACACTTGAATTGGGAATGATTACAAATGTGATGGCAGGCAGCGACACAAGGGGGGAGAGCGGACGAATGCTAACAAAGGTGGTGCTCAGGCTAAAAAAAGGTATTATTTCCTGGCCTACCTGTTTGTTTATGTCCACCAGGGTGCACTAGCGAGGCGTTGCTGGTGTTATTGTTGGCGATACTGGGTTCAGACCCAGCGCTGCTCTCTTCCACACAGGAAGTCATCTCACAGATGGAGTGGCGTCTGATGCCCGCCCCGCCCGCGGAGCTGTCCCCGTCGTGCTCTGCCACGGGGGTCAGCAGGGGGACATTGTAGCTCTTGGATCGTACCACTGGGTTCTTGCCGACGGGGGGGGCTCCCGGTCTCAAGGGCCAGTGGTGCAGGCGCTTCTCTGGAGAGCAGAAAGAAAGAAAGAGAAAGCAAATCAGATGACATACAATAGAAATTAACACACGTACGTACACACACACACACACACACACACACACACCCAGAAGACAGGAGGAGTAGTGTAGATTGGTAGAGTCGTCTCTGCAGTATAAACCATGCGTCCCAAGGTAAGGAGAGACCACCTTCTGGATCAGATCCTCCAGACGAAGATAGGCATCTGTCACGCCCTTCGTTTCATGGACACCCTAAATGACATACGCAAACACACACACACACACACACACACTGTTCTGTTTTGGATGCCTGTAACATTTCCACCAGCAGCAACCCCCTAAGTACAATATAGCTAAATAAAAACAACTACAGGAAAGGGGTTATTAAATAGATGACTGTGGCTTGGACTTGTATTGTAAACCTAATCAATTTGTCTCATTACATTAAACACACAGCCAGCAGAGGGGCAAAGCTGTGTCAACAGGGGGCATTGCTGTGTGTATCACAGCCCAGAGCTCAAACAGACGACGAACCAGACCCCTTGGAGCAATGTCTCCTCAATCACTCAAGCCTCGATACTGAATCCGGGCATTAAAACCACAGCACAGAAACGAACCACATCAAGAGAACAGACTGCGGTGCACTGGCGTCGCACTTGCTCAGCAGAACGGATGGGAAATGACTAACATATGAAACAGGAGGTAGCAAAAACGATGTGTGTGTGTGAAAATGCACATACACTGTACACACACAGTGCGCGCGCACGGGCACACATACATACTTTTTAGGACATTCAAGTGGCGTTACGTTACACTGAACAAAATGATTACAACATGATTACAAGGTGACCCTTACCACTGTTAATCTAACGTGATTCCTAAGTCTAACCAAGTCTACCAAAAGAGTAAGCCTTTCCTTTGTGGGGACGGTTGGGGGCCCCCCGCAAGTTAGTAGGGGAGTGTGGAGGGGTCACATTGGAGGGTCTTGGGTGGTCATGGGAGGATCACTGTGTTCACAATTCACAATAAGATTACTTCCTGTGAGACCCCTCCACTTCCTGTGAGACCCCTCCAGACCAAAAAACAACAACAAAACTCTTTCCCGCCATCTGTTCGGCATTTACCCCCATTTACCCCCAACACATCTCAGTTAGGACAATTAGCTCGCTAATCCCACCTCCTCTGTGTGTGTGTGTGTGTGTGTGTGTGTACCTGCAGTATGAGCAGCATCTGGATGACAGAGGGGGGAACGCGGGCGCGGGGGCGGGACAGAGCCTCGTCCAGCTTCAGGTTTAGAGTGATGATGTTCCGGAAGTGGAGCAGAGCCAGCTGACGCACTGACGGCTCCTTACCCTGACGGGCGCACGCGCACACACACACACACACACACACACACACACACACACACACACACACACACACACACACACACACACACACACATGTTTGCAAATATTTGTGTGTGTGTGTGTGTAAATACAAATATTTGCAGGAGCAAATATGTAAACTTTTGAAACATGTAAACACACAAATGCTTGCATATACAGTACACAAACGTGTGTGTGTGTCTGTGTGTGTGTGCGTACTTGTACTGGGTAGAAGATGGCTTGCAGCATGGACAAAACATCGCAGAAGAAGAAGTTCCAGGTCTCTGCCAGGGAGTCCAGAAGTTTCTGGCCTATAGCACGCAATCAGGAAGACAAGGAACCAATCAGCAGAGAGCCAGTCATCATCATCAATATTCTCCATCAAATAAAAACAAGTAATTATCGAAGCCATATTTCACCAGTGCCTTATTATTAATAGTCCTTTATTGTGTATTATGTGTTGATAAGTGTATAAAAACTCACTGAAACGTGCAGTATAAACAAAGTTTATTATTATTATGTTAACAATATATATTGTTAACAGTACATTAGCACAGATAACCTCATATTCCTGTGTGTCTATTTACATTTATTTCACCAAATGTTTGTTCCAAAGGAATGCGGCATGTGAAATGCTTATCCCGAATTAGATCTCATAATTAGGGTGTGAACCATGGGAGGGCATGAGGAAGCTCAGTCAGAAGCCCCCCTGAAAACATTTGGGGAACATTTTGGGGGGTGGAGGCATCTCCAGAATATCACTTACCAAATTGTTTTACCAATAAGTTGTGTTGTAAAGGAACCAGAAGGTCAATTATTTCCAAAGTTGTATTCACTGTTGTTAGTTATGAGGAACACACTTTTTATAGGCATTTATTTTTTCAGCTAATATTTATGCAAAATATAGAAAATAAACGCTTGGACTAAGGTATTGTTAAAACAGATATTTTTGTAGGGTTTCACTATTCATTTGATTATGCCTTTGACTTGTTTCACACACACCACTTGTGTGGTTTGGTTGATGTTCGACAATCTGGTTGTTGAGATAGACACGTGGCAAACCTTTTACCTCCTGTCAGGTTGTCGTGACGATAGCAAGCCAGGAAGTGGGCTCTGTAGCTTGTGAAAAGAATACCTGGGTGTGTCGTGTCATAAAGGTCCTGCGCTTATAGCTTTGTAACCACAACACACACACCGTCAGACCCCCTTGGTCTCTCTCGTCTTTCTCTGCGTGTATTGGGTGCGTGTACTGGGTGTCTACTCTATGCGCGTGTACCTTCATAGAAGCGAATCTTGTCTCTGAGTATGACCATGCCTTTGGTTAGCAGCTGATTCTGGAGGTACTCTGTGAAGAACGAGCCCAGCTCTGTCTTCAGGAGCTGTCTGCAACACACACACGCACGCACACACACGCACATATGGTCAGTCAACAAAATGTTCATTTTCAAATGAGGAAGAAAAAAAACTTTAATATGAGGCGACGGTGTTTAAACAGCTACCAGCTCAGGAAATGAAAACGTCAGGTGACCATGACAACGACTGAAGAATACCCGCACACTCAAATCATTTCAACCACAGCATTTTCCACTGCTAAACACATTCTGCCATAGGCTCACACTTTAGACACTATTTAGACTCTTAGGTTGAAATTGAAAAAAGATAATTTAATTCCATTTATTGTAAAACGTAATGTTCTGTTGGTCATTGTTTCTGTGTGTTTCTGTTTAACAGTACGTTGTGTTCAGTTTCTTGTATTAAAATACGCTTCATGCGTTTCACCGCTTCCACATCTGCCTGCGTTTTTTCCTCTGGCTCGCGCTTAATCTCGCCACTTCAAGACACACCGTTACACCAATAAAGTGTAACAAATCAACGCTTTGCATACTCGTGGTATTCTCCCAGTCAGCTTCATGAGGTAATATGTACTGCACTGTATGTATTTGTTATATTTCATATAAAATAAGAAAAGGCCTCTATTCAGTCTAAACAACAATGTCATCTTTCATGGCATATTACACTGTAAAATCTGATGTCTCAGAGTAATAAAAAAAATCTGTAGGGACATAGATAACAAATGGTGTTTTTTTCAAGTGGTTATGTACCATGGTATTTTGCCATGGTATTTTGTACATTTATAGTTAGAAAACAAATACAGTACTGTGCAAATACTACAGCAAAATCCGTTTGACTCGTAGAAAGACAAATACAGAATAAGAAAGAGGGGGAAAGAGACAGGCTGCGTATGTGTAACTGTGTGCGCACATGGAAACACAGGTATGTGTGCACGTGTATGTGTACGTGTGGTGTAGTTACAAAAGATTGTTTTTACAAGTTCACGGTTAGATTCAAACAATAGTAACCAACACACAACCCTGCCATGACCTCCACATGACTTTGTCCATTCAACTCCACGTCAACACGTTTCTGAGACACTCGACTGTATACATAAGGCTAAAAACATTACCCACAATGCAACAGTCCATAATGGCAAGACTAACCAACAGTAATGCGAGGCGTGCATTAGTGTTTGGACTGGATTAAATGTAGCAGCCTTCCATAGTCGTCGTGTGTAGACAAGAGTGTTGCTGTTATGTTGATTTTTCTGTGGTGGTAGCCCACTGTGACTGAAGAATTTGCAAAAAAACATAGAATTAAACACTTAACACTTAACATTCTATCGGCAGGCAAAAAACAGAGAGATGCAGATAAGAACGGAGAAACAGACAGGCGGAGAGACAGTTGCAAAGAATAGACAGCTCACCTGACCCCCTCGTTCAGAGAATAGAGTTCATTTTCGGCCATCTCCTTTTTTTGGAAAACTGCAATCACCGCGTTATGGATGCTGTGAATGAAACAATGAAACCTGTGATATATGTTTAGATGTGAGGTGTTTGTGTACTGCAGCTTACACTTTTATTTTGGAGGGACATACAATGGCGATGCAGAGATTCTTTTTCAATATCGCTTCACGTTAAGAGAGAGAGAGAATGAAAGAGAGAGAGAGAGAGAGAGAGAGAGAGGCAGAATGAGATTGAAAGATAAGAGAAATGACTGGAATAGAGATACAATAGTCCCTGAGGGAAGAGAGAAAGATAGTTTAGAGAAATCATCGTGTGTGTGTGTGTGTGTGAGAGATTCTCTGAATAATAGGCATTTCTATAGAAATACACTTAGTACACACTTAGTAAGCACACACACAAATACACACATGCTTAGGGGGAGGGGTACATGCACACACACACACACACACGCAGTCAGCAGAACACACACAGAACACACACATACAAGCACATTAATGCACAAACACATATGTGGGCCTTTTCACAAGCCTTTTCAAGTACATGTTAGGTTAGCTTGGGCCATTAATAATTATACATTACATTTAGCTTACTACAAAGTAGACAAAACATCTAGTTTACAAAAAATAAACCATAACATCTGCTACAAAGAACACATAACATCTAGGTTACTAAAATGTTCTGTTACTTTGTTATGCTATGTCATGAGTGAGAAAAAAATCTCACTGAACACAAAGCTCTCTCTCACACACACACACACACACACACACGCACACACACACACACCAACCTGTTCCAGGTGGCGTTAGTTCCGGCCCTCCTCTGCTGGCTCCTGCTGGACTCCTCCGCCAACTCCCCCGCTGTGCCGGCCTTCTCCCCACCTCCTGCTCCTCCTGCTCCCCCGGCGGTTCTCCCCTGGGTGAGGTCAGTCAGGCTGGAGGACGAGCCGCTCCCCAACTTCAGCCTGCTGTGGAGACTCCTCATGAGGGGAGAGAGAGAGAGAGAGAGAGAGAGAGAGAGAGAGAGAGAGAGAGAGAGAGAGAGAGAGAGAGAGAGAGAGAGAAAAAAAGTATAGTAAGTAAGTAAAAGTAAAGAGTATACATAAATTATAGGAAAAATTTTGTTAAGTAGTTTTCACTTTGATGAGATGAATTGAACCATTTAATACAGCATTAGGCCCAGTAGTAGCAGTAGGATTAATAGAAATACTGTAGAAGTGGTTGTGTTGGTATTTAACTACACAATTAAGGGACGCGAGACGGATGGAAAAGAGAGAGGGAGGTGGAATGAAGGGATAGGGAGGTGAAGGGGGAGGGGGATGCATTTAAACACTTTTGAGCAGCAGACGCCAGCACAATGACAAGTGTATGACACAGGAAAAGAGACAGCGAGAGAGAGATACATTGAGGTGAGGTGAGGAGGGGGGGGTCGAAGAAGGCAAACTGCTAGGAGGATCGGCAGGGTGTGGGGTGGAGGGGCCGGCACAGGAAGAGAGAAAGACAGATACAAATAGGAAACTGAGAAAAAAAGAAAGAAAAAAAAGATTTCCAATAGATTGGAAATGACAGCTTAAAAGGTTAAAACTGTACAATTTTATATTGTTCTTATTGTTTTATGAGTATTGTAGCCATGTAGCCAATAGCTTTTGACTTACATTTACATTTACATTTACAGCATTTAGCAGACGCTTTTATCCAAAGCGACTTACAATTAGTACATTTGT
>JAOEHI010003727.1:0-10560 GCA_025447815.1 Percopsis transmontana | reverse complement strand
TAATAGCTAGATTAAATTAAATTTGTACACACAAATAAATTTATTTCTCTCTCCTTTCAAAGGGTTGGATAAAAAAGTAAATGAGCCATTAAAAATTTCCATAAATTGCTTCTTCCTTCCCCCCCCCCCCCCCACCTCTTCTCCCAACACACACACACACACACACACACACTTCTCAGCCTGGGCAGAGCCTCTGCACCTCCGTTCATTAGCAGGCCCAGGTCTGATTAAAGCCTTGCACTTCTCCCGGGGTGGGGAATGGAGAGAGAGAGAGAGAGAGAGACAGAGACAGCACACACCACCACTCCGCTGCTGTCAGAGGGAATGCTCCGTGCACCGTCATCCCGTTCTTTCATCCAGATCTCGTCTGACAAGTCTGTGCCGCCCCGAGCGGGCGTCAAGCAGCCAATCGCGCGGCCCCCGTTGTTATCATAGCCTGATTGCGGCTCCGCGATGAGAAATCCAATTGAGTGAAATCCAATTGATTCCGAGTGCGGGTGAATCGGTGCTGGCCAAACAGTGCCAAACGGTAACAGAACACGCGGTTCTGTTGCACACCCGGACATGAATTATCAAAGCTATTAGCTTAACATTTTTAGTTTACCACTTCATATTTGCAGTGTGTACTACTAATATCGTATAAAGGGGCATCTCATTACACATTACACACGAGTGGTACTCCACTTTAAAGAGCCGCCATATTTCTGTTTCCTGCCCTTCGTACTGTTGCAGAACGCCATTCTCCGCAGATGCCCATCCATTCATTGTACTTTCTGCTACATTTAACGTTTTCACCGCATTCATCTGTATTACAGATATGATGAATACATTTTAATGCGGTGCTCCAGCGGACACTGTTTTAGACTGTGTCCCTGTTTTGGGGAGATCAGGCCTTTTGCGTGCTCGTGTGTGTGTGTGTGTGGCTGTGTGCGTGTGCATACGTGTTCATTAAGAGCTTGTGATGGATAGCTGTATATGATTGCTGCAGATGTCTCATTATGATGAGGTCTCTGTACTTCCTTCCTGCTCTGGTAATGTCTGCTGCTCTGGTAATGGCCGAACCAAGCTGCTGGCCCATACCCCCCTTCTGAAGAAGATGAAAAATTAATTTGTGCACACCAGCCGCACAAATAAATATGCCCGTCAAAAATCAATGTTAAAAGAAAAACTCAATATAAGAGGGAATATATGAGTAAAAATAAACTGAAGGTAAAATAGTGTAACCAAGTTAAATAAAGGCGATTATATATACAGTATATATATATATATATATATACAATATATCATGAAATGCTTATGTAGCATAAAAAGGAATCCCACGAGTGTTGCATGTTCTATCAACTGTACGTTGCTAGCTTATAGCGCACGGGCTCTTCTTTCAGAGAGAGCTTACCGTATACAATTACAGTTTAATCATTTATCAGGTGTCTTTGACCAACGTGACCTACAGTTGAAATCGTGCATTTCTAATTGGCACGTCTCAAGGGAAAAGGAGCTCTATTGCTAACAAAACACATCGTGTCTAGCCTTCAACGTTCCTTGGTAAACGCTCACAGTCCACAGGAATGTTTACGTGACTCACTGCTAGGTCTCTTCACAGTGCACACACACACAGAGGCTGATGGACTGGTGAGTAGGTAAACAGACAGACAGAGCATGTAAGCACATGAAGACACAACCGGATGAAAGGAATACGCAGAGGCAGATGGACAGACAGACATGAAGGGTCAAACAGGTGACGGGGAATGGGGGGGGGGGGAAGCAGACAGACAGATTCCAAGAACCGACAGCAGCTGTAAGGATGCGTTCGGAGATTTATCACTTCTCAGTACCCTAGTTCTAAGGCTCTGCGTTTTGATAGCACTTGCAGTGCATTCCTTCCCCGGTGCTTATTCATAACTCTGTTGCGCTTGCCACTGGACATTTTCTGTTGCAAATCAGTGGTCATTTAATCCGACGTGGAATATGATACTTCGCCCTATGCTATCAGATACTTGACACGGCAAAAAATAGACGGCTTCGGTGCCTGAGAACACACTGAGGTCCACAGAGTTCACACAATATGGTTCCTCCTGGCTACATCGTGTCCGCGACCTTGTGTTGACCTCTGTTCAAGGGCCGCTCTCCCTTTACTGGCACGAGGGGGCAGAGTGTAGTTACGACAGGCTCCTCAAAACACACACTCACACTGCTTATGCGTGACACACACATGCATGTGCTCTGCCCAATCGCGTGCCTCGGATTCGTATCCAAACACAACGGTGTCACTTTTGCCGGGTTCAGCCGAGGGAATTCAAGGTAATTGGTGGTGACAAAACATTAATTCTGCTCGGATATTATGCATTAAAGCACCAAATATGGAAAACATCATCACTTATTAATGACAGTCTCGATTATGAGATTATTTAATATCCTAAGTGATGTGTTCTACAGATTGAACCCTATTGTATTCCTATTTGTTATCTAGTGCAAATGAATATTGTGGCATACTGAATATTATGTTTTATGTGCTCTTGTATGTTGTATATGATTATATTCTTCCATCCAATAATAAGGTAACATCTGATTTAAAGCAGGAAGAGCAGCACTGTAGGCTCACTTAGTGTTCACAGCTAATAGTTTGCTCACTGGTTCGACCGATGGAGCTCTTACTCACTTCCCAGTAGATCCTCAAAGGCGTTCTGGCCACTCCCCTTGACCTTAATCCTAACACAGCCATGAATCAGAACCCATTTCCTGCCACAAATGCATCTTCCAAGGAGCCAGACGGAGAGATAGGGAGCGAGGGGACAGAGAGAGGGAGAGAGAGAGCGGATGAACAGTGGTGGAGGGAGGGAGGGATTAAAAACGAACTCGTCGCGACGGCCTCGCAGACGATGAGTTGGGGGATGGGGGGTGGGGGGGCGTCTTTTTTCCCAACTATTGAGGAAGTGTTTGAGTTTTATTGGTTTCATATGACACGACAGGGCCTTTTTAAGACGTTGTAGACGCGCTGGTTAAAAAAGGCAGTCTGCCCTCCTGTGCATTAAGTGCTCCTGTGATCTCAGCCATATTTATAGGCACTGTCCCTGGGTCACATGGCTTCCATTTCTCCGCTCGCTGTGGACCCCCTACGGCCGCCTTTACAAGCGCAGGTACGGAGAGGTCAAGACACACCCTGCCACCCCCCTCCCCACCCCACGTCCACCCTGTCCATGGGCTGGTCAGTGAGAAGGGCAGCGGGAGGGCGGACCCGAGGCTGTGCTTCTGTTCTGTCCTCTGTTCTGTTTAGGTGGTTAGTTCTACCATGTTTTAATCCACGGTCCTGCACTGTCCCGCACAATACAGTAGAATACAGTTGAATACAGTAGAATGCAGTTGAATACAATAAAAGTAGAATACAGTAGAATACAGTACAATTACAATTACAATCAGGTCATTTAGCAGATACTTTTATCCAAAGCGACTTACAGCAAGTACAGTTACAAGTTTTAAGGAGCAGGTAGGAGTTAGGCATCTTGGTTTACATGTAGGCCGAGATTGTTGTAGAAGTAGAACACAGTAGAACACAGTAGAAGTGCAATAGATTAGAATACAATGGAATACAGTAAAAGTGGGACTGCATAAAAAAAAGCTTAAAACTAGCTAGCGATGCCAGAGAGAGAAATGCGTCTGATGAGTGGAGTAATCCATGGGAACACGAGGCTGCTATCCTTCAACCAGTCGGATGCTTTGGTTTTTAATACGCACAACCCATGACGGAGGCTTCCTGCCGTGGGCAGGCTTTGCTGTGGCTCATTTACTATGTAAACCTAGTGGCAGCCCAGGGCCACAGCCCCATCACATCACATGCCAAAGTCCACAGCCGCGCGGTGAGGTGACCAGAAGATCGACCATAAATATTTACATCTTGATAGCAGTCTTTTATTGTCATATCAACAACATCCTGGCCTGTGTGGACATTTTTTTATTGCCATCACGCCCTAAATTCTCCCATAAAAGGGACGATGTTTATTGGCCCTCTGACACCGGTACTGTGCTATAGTCTCTGCACTATCTGGAAAAGTGTGACTTTAATGGGCTTTGTCGGGTGTTGCAAACTCCAATATATCATCATCAGGGATAAAATCAAATTGGAATTAAGACCCGCTCTGATGTCACACGAACAGGACGAGGTATAAACCACTTCTCTTCGGGGTTCAAGGATCCAAATATTTTGAGCACACGCTGGAGGGGGAAAACCAACAGCAAAAGGCTCCTGTGTCTCCTCGCTACCCACATGGCGGGGCGCACAGGTTTTAGTGGACACTAAAAATACTCTGTTAAACGCAGTTTCAACAGTTCCTAAAAGCATTTTTTCCTCTGCGAGGTTGGCACTTTTAACCACGATCGGGTTTCACGTCCAACACAGGCGCACCTGGTGAGGGGAATGAAAGAAAGGGGGCGAGGGGGGGGGGGGGAGCTCCCACACATCGTGGGCTCCTTGTAAAAGTGAAGAAGGAGAACTCTAATCAGATTTATTGTTTTAATCAGAAAGGGAGGTGTCTCTTCCCTTTTGTGGGGAAGCCTTTGTGACCTCGGGCGTGATCCTGCCCAGAGTCCTCGGCAGTTCAGATCTGAGAGACAGATTAAATCTACGGCTGCCCTGGTTCATCTCACTGTCCTGCCCTTACACGTGTTGACACAGTTACCGTTTAGTGCTGAAACCAAACTGCCGCTTATCAATGCTTTATGGTAATGACTGCCTGAACAACACGAGAGAGAGACAGAGAGAGAGGGAGACAGAGAGAGAGAGAGAGAGAGAGAGAGAGAGAGAGAGAGAGAAAGAGAGAGAGAGAGAGAAAGACAGAGTGGAATCGATCGCTATGAAGATAGCGAGCAAATATTTTCATGTTGAAATGGTTTTAAAAATCCATGAAACAAAGACACTTCCCCGGGTGCGTCATTCATGTGTCGGGTTGTGTGTGTGGGGGGGGGTCCTTGCAACTGAAACTCCCCGGGACCGTCAGAAGGGTACGCCGGGGTCACATCCAAATGTGACAAGGCTAGGCTCACAAGGATGGGGCCCTCTCCTCCTCTCTCGACCGTCTCGTAAAATGATTTTTATTTGCGCTTTTCCCCCCCTTTTATAGTCTTCCCTGTGCACGCAGGAAGGCATTTGAGAGCAGGAAGCAGGAGCCATGTCTCTCACTTTAGTGGGGTGGAACATGGCGGTTCCAGGGGGAGAAAAAGGGGGTTGACGGTGAGTTCAAGGAGGTCAGAAATACCAAAAAGTCAAAGGTCAGGTTCAAAAGGGACAGAGGTGAGCCGTCTCGCGTTTTAAGGACTTTGTTTTAAATAGTGTCAAAGATAAAGACGGTTCTGAAATGCGAGCGGGTGCAGAGCACAGATGTGTGTCTCGTCAGTGTCCGCGGAGTGGAAAGTGATAGTGGCAGTGATGGTGGGACTGCTGCCCAGATAGACGAATAGAATTTGCGGCTTTAAATTGCACATGGCTGAGGCGCTCAGGCACTCTGGGGGCTGCAGAGCCCTCACATCTCTGCAGCACACATCTACAGGCGATTGTGTTGTGGGCACTGCATGTTTTTCTTGGCGGGCCACCTTTACATCCAATCAGTCCAGGAAGGCCTCCATGCTTTGTGGCAGTGTCAAGACCAAGTTGAGGGAATACACTGTACTGTATGAATAGCAGGAGCAAAAACACAGGCTACTGTTCCGGCTGTAATGGAGGGTCGACAGCAAAGCCACTGATTCATTTGAACTTAATTTCTGCCCCCCCCCCAAAAAAAGGTTAATCTCGGCTTGATAAACTTCCAGGTCGGCTTGAATGGATTAGAGGTGTACCTAGCTAGTCAAGAAAAAGTGCATTTGCTGCTTCTGTGCAAACAAATGTACCCTTTAGTGAATCGAATTTCAGACCAATCCAATCAGAGCCACAAGCCGTACCTCTGCTAAAAAATGTTTTGGTGTGGGGGGGGGGTTGATTGTCTCCGATTTTGGAATGCAGGTTATTCATTGTGATGGTCAAGAACGGCCACATCTGTGTGGCGAAGCAGCATTCACTAAAACCCGGTGATTGGATTTAGGGAAAGCAATCCAAAAGGGCACTTCATCAATCCACAGCAGTTGTACACTGTTCCGCGCAATAAGTACCGGCCCCGCTGGTACCGTCTAAGATGAACAAAGATGGATTAGTGCGCTGAAAATAAACATTGTTTGACTACGTTCACTTTATGCGATGGTTCACTTCAGGTTGCTTTGGACGTGTTCCAGGACAGCTTACCTGCTTTTGCCCTCCGGCGGCTGGTGCAACAGATTTTCAGGTGGTCATTTCTGTGACGAAATGAAGATGATTGTTATAGTGGATATAGTTGATATACTTGTACAGGGAATTTAATCAAACGACGTGTTTTTGAGGATAATTCAAACCTAAATGCCCAGTGATCTGCTTTAGCAATATAACAATAAAAATAATAATAATCATAACAATAAACAAAAAACAAAAATGTATTCAGGGTTCAAACATTTGTTGTTGTGTTTTGACTGTATCAGTATTATCCAGCAATCTTAAAGGCCAAATGTCCAATGTGACCCCCCTCTCCTCTCTGTTCAGCCACATTAGATCTGATGGCCACTGACGGCACATTTCAGATTACCATAGATGGGATTAGATTACATTAGATGTGATTAAGAAATGTTTGGGAATAAACAATCCATGTAATGCCTAACATGTAATTCCGATTGTCAGACTCTCCAGATTGGTTCCGCTTGCATCTCATTGGTCACACCGTGGGTTTGGTCTCTTCTTCTTACCCCAGAACTGTCTGGAATCACCAGCAGTCTGAATTTTTGTAGAATCTGCTAGAGTGACAGAACAGTAAACGCAACTTCAGTGTATCTATGTATCTATCAAAGAGAACGAATGCTAACAGCGTACTACAGATAGAAGCTGTGCTAAATGTACTGTATCTCCACATATTCATTTTTATCTAAGATATCGGTGGCATTTTATTGGAACATACTGTAGCCTACATACAGTATGTACTTGAAATGAGAGTTGTGGAGTGATATTCCCAATGTAACTGGAAATGTAATGGAGCAAGGCATTTTTAACATCTTTTAGTTGGCAGTGGTGGTGGCAAATGTTCCAGACGTTTTTTCTCATCTCACTGCCATGAATACAACCATGAAAAGATCCGTTGACAGTTTGGAAATACAGCTGATAGGATGAATAGACCCTTAACAAGGCGGTAGCTCGAGGCGGGCAACCCATGATAGCATTATTCACAACTGTTGATGTTGTTCATGTTGCCAGAATCAAAAAAACCTTGTAAATTTCCTGACACTCAGTTAGGCAGATAATATACCGACAGGCTTTGGCAAATCACACGGTGGATCTTATTTAAACCAAATAATTTCTGCTGAGAGGAAAATTGATGGAGAAGTGTACACGATCAGTCAAAACTACAAGCAAATGTGAAGCCATTTTGAAAGCTGTGATTTGGGCAGAGTTTAGAAAGGCACGGAAAAAAGTAAGCAAAAGTCTGCTTGAGAGGATTTTACGAGGATTGCTGTTAAATTGGCACAACACACTCATGCCATGGAAACACAGGTCATCCTAAAATCCTAAAGACATTTGTCTTTGCATGTCTCTTAAAGCAAAGCGGAAATCTGTCCTTTTTAGTCATTAAACTATAAGGAACCACCTAATTAACACATTGGTTCGAAATACTGTAACTAACACCCGTGCAAGCCCATGCACAGATCCATGCGCATGGATCTGTGCATGGTGTGTTTTACAGGAATTTCCTTAACTGTAATACACAGTAACTTAATTTATTTGTGTTTGTTTTAACACTTTACTTTAAGATTTGAGAGAGGCAAAACAATACAACAATCGTTCATGGATGAAATCATAAAACAGTTTTAATTTGTGGAAGGTAATGATGATAAAGGCTTAAAAGCATGCTGCCTCTTTATTTATCATTTCATGGTCTGGCCAATATAATATTATAGCAACGGGATCACAGATACAGTTTACTTTTTTAATATTATAAGGGCTGGCAACCCGTCAATTCAATGCCATTGGGGTAGCGCTGAAAATCGTATTTATATGTCTCGTAAAAACGCTGGAACAAAAGCTGTTGCATCATGTCTCACTCGCCCCTGTATCTTGTACACTGGGAAATGAAATTTGTAGCACGCTGAATTAAAATTGACCGGCCAGCTCGCACAAAGTCTACAGTATACACACACACACACACACACACACACACACACGCACACAGTGAATCAATTTCTGTCTCCACTATCAATCCATATCTCCAACGTTCTGTCTCCTGATGTGAATAAACCGAGCTGTAGGCCTACCAGCAACCCAATCCCTTATTTATTTCACTGGTGTCAAAGTCTCAGGACGAGCTGATGCCCGTCGGCACTTGGTGAAATGTCTGTGCCACTTGAAAGGCGCTCAGCCCAGAATAGCCCGGTTCTGCTTGTCCGTCAATATCAAACTGTGTGTTACTGAAAGTTGACGATCGATTCGGTGACCTATCATATTTTCTGCGGCTATCCAGCTTGTTTTTAACCCTTATCTATAATAACGGCGGTTTACACATGAAGTGGTGGCATGTTATTGTCTGTGACTGGAACACAGATCTGCTGCATTGGACGTGCGCAAGAACTGTACAAGAACTGAAACGCGTGGCGTTTCTCCATTTCTGTTCGTCCGATAAAAATGCAGATTTTGACCGCAGTCGCCTCACAGGACAATTAAAACCATTTCTCTTGTCAAACCTCCTGATGTTACCTGTTGGAAACCCTCTGTCATAGCGTGAGCGGCTGTGTGCTTCCCATCGACAAGAGGCTGTTTTGTGAGGCCGGAGTGCAGCAGTGGAAAGTGGAGCTCAGGTAGCTAACACGTGTAATTACGAGTGCTCCCATTGCCCGCTCTCGGCCCCTGCATGTGGGCCTTGGCACGGGCGCTGGAGAGGGTCACTGTTTAATAATGAACAGGTCGGGGCGGCTGTAACGGATACATGCACCTGCTTTAAGCATCAGTCAATTACCTAATTAGACCGTCCCTCAGGGGAAAGCTAATACCTGGCCCCGGAGCTGGAGGACAACTCTCTCTGTGAGAACCGTGCTCCGCAGACAAATAGATACCTGGGCGCGTGTGTGCGTGTGTGTGCGTGCGCGCGTGGGTGTTTTCGTGGATGCATGCCCACATGCCCGCAAGGCGAACAATAGCGAATGGGGGTTGCCGTACAGGGATCGGGTACCCAGGGAGGCTCATGGGAAGTGGAGGAGGACTGAGTCAACCCCCCTCCCTCCGCCTCTGCAGGTGCATGAGGGTACCCTCCCTACCCTTCTGTCCCCACCCACTGCTCTACATCAGAGGACGAGAATGCCAATCAGGGCAATTGCACAAACACACCCCCCCAACCCCCACACACCCAACCCCCCCCCCCCCCCCCTCATACGTAATGCTTCACTACACAGTGAAATCCATTTCTGCTTATTAATAACCGCTATGGTGTAAATCTCCATGCTGTAAGGGGAAGGGAAAGAAGTGGGGGTTGTGTGTGGGGGGAAGGCGGAGGGGGGGGGGGGGGGGTTTGGCAGGGTCCTAAAAATCCATTTTCACACACAAAACTATTAGGTTATTGAGAAGCCGGATGATGGATTTGGGTACTGTAGCCGAGATGAATTGGCTACTAGTGTGGGTGTGTATCTGCTTGTGTGTGTGTGTGTGTGTGCATGCATATGTGTGTGCGTGCGTGCGTGTGTGCTCGCTGTACATTATCAAGCCAGTTTCATCGAGGCAACAGTTCTGGATTCGTTGTCCAAACAGAAGAGTAACACATGATGATTCGGTTGTGAGCGCCAGTGGAAACTCTAATTTTCTCACTTATTTATCAGTCCTCCATTTCCTCAGTGCTCTCCGGCGTCACATTAATTTCTCTCCCTATTAGCTTCCTTCCATCCTTCCTTTCGTCCTTCCTTTCGTCCTTCCTTCCTTCCTTAACCCCCCCACCCACACAAACACACACATTAATTAAACCGTAATAGCCAGGGCTAACCAGTGATGCTCCACTCCTCTCCAAGAGGAAGCGCGTCCTGAGAACATCGCAGAGTGCTGGCCAGCCGGGCGCTAGCTGCTAATACAGCTAATGTGCACGGGGGGGCCGGGGGGCCATTAATGAGAGCGCTGCGGGCCTGACATCTCAGACACCCTAATGCCACTGCAGCGTCTCCGCCGCCCTGCTTTAATCCATCACAGAGCCCCCTAACCCAATTACGGGCCGACGCTTTACTTCTTGCTCCTCTGCCGGCGCGTTCACACACCACTGTGTAGGGCACGCACACGCACACACAGATATAGACGTACACGCACATGACGCACACGCACACGGACACACGCACACGCACACAGAGACAGATACACAGTCTTTTTCTTACAGTCTTCTCACAGACACACATTTTAGTGCAAGAAAAGCTGGGGCAGTCACACACACACACACACACACACACACACACACACACACACACACACACACACACACACACACACACACACAC
>JAOEHI010003726.1:0-10561 GCA_025447815.1 Percopsis transmontana | reverse complement strand
CACCTGTCTCCTCGTTTCCCAATCACCGCCCTCACCTGTCTCCTCGTTTCCCAATCACCGCCCTCACCTGTCTCCTCATTTCCCAATCACCGCCCTCACCTGTCTCCTCGTTTCCCAATCACCGCCCTCACCTGTCTCCTCGTTTCCCAATAACCGTCCTCACCTGTTTCCCATTCCCCAATCATCCCTAGTGTATTTAGTCTGTGTTCTCTGTGCTGGTTCTTCGTCAATGTCCTTACCCGAGTGTCTTTGTGGACTTTACCAGAGTACCTGAGTTGTAAGCTTCTTTTGTTTTGTAGTTTTTGCCTTTGCCTGGCTTCCTTTTATTATCCTGGTTCTGTTTACTTTATTAAATTCCTTAACCCCCTGCACCTGGGTTGCGAGCAACTCAAAACCCGACCGAAATTCAATCCCCGTACAGTAGTCATGAATGGTAAAGCTAGCTATAAACCAAAAAGTTTTTTTGTACCAGGCTGTAAACATGTTTATTTCTGCTGTGAAGTTGGACATTTTAACATGGGGATTGACTCGCTTTTAGAGCCAGTCTCAAGTGGCCATTAGAGGAACTGCATATTTTGGCATTTCCTTGGATACATTTTTCAGCATTGGCGGTTGCCGTACAATCGTACGTGTGCGTTGCTATAAACTCAGTAGCTCGCCAAACTCAACAGCCCCACCTTGTGTGCGTCCTGGGTGTTGCGGCGCAGCCCCTGAATGGCGAGTTGTAGGTCGTTGTGTGTTGTCGGTTTGCGTCCACTGCGGGCCTGGGCCTCACTGCGCAGGTCAATGTTCTCCCTCCTGGACACGGTGGCCTCGCTCTCTCTCAGCAGTCGTTCCTGCTGCTTCATCAACTGGCTGTAACGCACCTGCGTACGCACACACTGTATCTCAAACCATAACCCAATCCTGGACTATGAACCACTCAACATAACATTAATCACAATATACACAGAAACAAATGTACCTTTTAATGAAGATAATAATATTACATTACGGTATAGCGGCATTGTGGACACATTACACAAATGTTTGTGTGAAACAATGGAAGTCAATGGCAGATCAAAATACTGATGAGGTTTTGGTCCGTGAGCGATACATCATTATTTGCTGAACGCTAAGAGCGAGGACCCTACATGAAACTAAGGAAGCTACAGCTCCGTGTGAGAACCACAGATGTAGTGTCATCGTCATGCCAGAGAAGCGTCAGTAACTACAGCAGTGTTTTTGCGTTTACCTCCATGCGGTGAATCTCTGCTTTCATCAGTCGGATCTCGCCCTGACCCACCTCAGAGTCCACAGCCGAACGGGTTTCTTTAGCCAGCTGGATCTTCACTTCCCACAGCATCATCTGACGCCTGACACACACATACACGTGATTTAATAATTGGAAAAACTATTTTCAGAGTTAAATAAAGAATAGAATAGGACGAATAGAAATGAACTTGGGACTGACTGAGCCTCCACCAGAACATTGAGGAGTCTCTCCTTGTCTTCCAGGGTCTTCTCCAGTTTCATTTGCATCTCTACCAACTCTCTCTGAGCGTCCTGAACACATCACATTAGCCTATAACAACTAACAGAGATCATCGTTTCCAAAGCAGATGCCAACTAAAGACATAAAACCCCTTCGTTATCATATAGGTAGGACATACGAGCTCACCCCTGCATGCTCTATTTGTGTTTACAATGTACACATTCTCTCTTTGGGCCTGACCTTGAGCCTGTGGAGGAAGTCACTCTCCATCAGTGTGTTCTCCTGCTCCAGAGCCTGTTGGAGCTGGCCGTTCTTGTTCAGTATGGAGCTGAGCTTCTGCAGGTCTCCCCCAGACATTCTCATGTGTCTGTCCAGCTGGGCCCGCTCCCGCCTTTCTGCCTCTATCTCAGCTGGGGGGTGGGGGGTTAGTACAGGATTGTATGCCAGGGTTGGGAAAAACAAATGCAATTTTGATTGAGTTACAAGAAAACGTACTGTGCTACACTATCAAAATATACTATAGAAAATATTTAAATTAAATTAAAAGCTAAATTAAAAGAGTCCTTTACTGGCACCAAATCCCCAAATGTCCGCTCAGTTTCTGCAATGCTGGTTATAACCACAAGGGTAATTGCAGACACAAATTTGTCTCATGACATTTATTATCTTAAACATGCTTATCAACTTAAATATGTTTTAATTAAACCATGTACACTCAAGTGAGATGGAGAGTCCACTTGCTTTGTATGAACAGAATTAGGTATTTTTAGCTGCATACACAGTACAGTATAAACTAACAGTATTTTCTTTACATTGTCAGTGTCAATAGGCACAGACAGTGTCACATTTTTTATTGTGTTTATCTGTGTGTGTGTGTGTGTGTGTGTGTGTGTGTGTGTGTATATGACGTACTCTCCATACGGAGCTTGGCCTGTTGCAGGATGGTGTACTTTGCTTCCAGTTTAAGTGTTAGCTCCCTGTTGGCCTGTCTCTCCTGGGTCAGGCCCACTAGAGTATTCTGCTGCCACATCCACAGCTGCCGTTCCCGACTCATCTCTGCCTCAAGATCCTCAATCTGCTTGGTCAGTGAAGCCAGTAGGATCTGTTGAGGACTCAGGCCTGTCGCCTGCAGGAAAACAGAGGAAATAAGTGTCTTCAGCCAGGCAACTTGATTTTGGAAATGTATTGTTTCGCTCATGTGTCTTCTTTGGAAAAAATAATTTGTATTAAGTATTAAAAGTGTCAAAACTATAGCTTGATCAGCTTGCTAGCAAGTTTTGCCTTCAATGTATCACCATCCAAACAAACAAACAAACAAATGAATAGGTCAGGTGACATGACACTGTCTGCAGTTGTTTGTATGGATCAAATTATTAAGATGTCTCGTCTTACCAGGGTGTGACAGACACGACACCACACCACTAATACCATTGATTTTAGAATTTTTTAAACATTCCACTTGTAAACTTATTTTAGTATTTGGCTAATAGCCTCATACGTTATCTACTTTGCCTCAATTATGACAAGAAACATACGGAAACCAATTTGGGATATGGTTGACTACTGCTCACCCCTGTAATGTTTTCAATGTTATTGATCTCCTTGTTGAGGTTCAAGATGGTAACTCCCTTGCGGTCGATGATAATGGCTTCACTGGCGATGTTGGCCTTGATGACTGCAAGCAATTTGTCACGCTCAGCTATCTCCTGTTCCAGGGTCTCCTGGGCCGAGGCCAAGCTGTCTAGACACTGACGAACCTCGTTGCTTTCCTGCTCCACTGCTGCTATGCTGTTCTCCAGCTTCACCAACTGGGACTGTCCCTGGGTTGCCTGATAATGAGTGGGAGACAGGTGAAGCATTGCTTCAAATTCAATCAATTACATTGCCAGCTCATACATTAATCCCACTATGTCGGGATTATTACAAATTTAAAGATTTGAGCCATTCTTAAACAGTAACATGGAATGGAATTCAGAATTTGGGTCAAGTGTCTCTAGGTTCCAGACAAACACACCCTCACCCATCATAGCTAGAAAATAGTATAGTCATTTAGCAGACACTTATCTAAAGTCTATTTATCAAAGGTATTCCAAGTCACTAAAGCTAGATATCTTACCTCAAGTTACATTGCAAAGACAACATCACATTACTAAGTACTTCAGGTTCAACTGCAAAGAGCAGATCATTACATGATACAGTAGAAGAGTTAGGACAGGTTAAAAGCAGATAAGAAACAGACTATAGACAAGGAGAGAACTATGAGGTCGAGGTAGATGCCAGTTGTATCTATGCACATCTGTATTAATGAGAGTTTGTTGCACTGGCAGCCACTAAATGATTATCTATGGTCAATTTTAACAGTACCTTTTCATGAAAAACACATAAAGTAAAGTAAGTCATAGCAAGACTTACATATCAAGACATACAGTACATACAGTGTCTAGTGTGTACATGGCCTTCAGTGAAATAAATATGATATAAATATTAGTCATTACTTTGTGCTTCTTGAGGGCGGTCATCTTGCTAGCGAGGCGTTGGTAGCATTTGGCGGCCTGGTCGTGGGTGAGCTCCTTCTGCATCTGGGCCATGATCTTCTCCTCCAGGTCCAAGCGCATGGCATTCACTTTCTCCAACTGCTTCATAAGCGAGTTCATCTCTACCTCCAGCTCACTCTTCTCCTAGAAGTGAAGAAATTAACAACAGGAGATTTGATATAATAATAGAAATGTAACAGTCCAAATCACATACTTGTGTGACAAACAGTTTCAAATACATCAGAATCAAATATATAGCAACTGTTCACAGCCCAGAAGACATCCCATAATGGCAACATACAACCCACTAGAAAATGCAACAAAACTACTACTACTACTGTACCTGATGAGTTTTGAACTCTCTTCCTAACCCCACCTACCCCTCTACCCTCCACTTCCACTCTCCATATATTCCTATGGGAGTAACTCAAGCCCACCTCGCTAGACATTTTGTGGTTGGTTTGGTGTCTAGAGCTTGACAACTAAGAGATACAATCTAAAATTGTGAATAAGACAAGATGGAGCAATATGTCAGATACAATAATAGTGTGCTTTCTATAGCAATCACTAACAAAACAGATCCTACATGATTGACCTATACACATCAGCCCCCACGCAGTTACCACGTTAAGCCTGGCCAAGGCATGCTTGGTTTCCTGCAGCGTGCGGGCATAGGTGCTGTATTGGGCCTGTAGGGCCTCCTGCTGGGCCAGGCTCTGGCTGATCAGCTTCCTGGTGGTGTTGGTGTTGAGCTTGGCCCGGTTCAGCTGCATGGTGAGTATCTCATGCTGTTCCTCCTCTGTGGTGATGTTCTTCTGGTATCCAACAATCTCGCCGTCCAGCAATGGTAGCTGATGCTTTACTGTGCTGGACGATAACAAAACATGCAGACTATTGATTGTAACTGGAAAAACTTGAGGAGAAGGAGGTTTCTAAGGTTTCTCCAGCGGGGAGGACGTCCTTGGTTCTAGTTTTTATTATGTTACTTGTTAACACAAATTTCCATTAGCTGCCTGTACAGCTGCCTGTACAGCTGCATGTATAGCTAATTTAGCCATGATGACATGCTGCTGTCATTATTCTAACTCTTAAGTCGCTTTGGATAAGCGTCTGCTAAATGCTGTAAATGTAAATGTACAGTATAGCTGAAATTGTATTCAGAAGAACTCCAAATGGCTAAAACAAGCACCTTTGAATATGGAAGAAAATATAGCACTTTTTACTTGGATCTTAAATGACAGTTTTGGTCATCCATAGTAGTGACCATAGTCCTCACTTTAGGGCTTCTTGCATCACGCTGACGGCTTCGTCCCGCTTCCTCATGCCCAGCAGGCTACTGTTCCACTGCTGCAGGAGCTGCTTACGCTCCATGGCCAGAGACTCGATCTCCATCTGGGCCTGCATCCACACCAAAATGGTATCAGCTTGTATAGATATATAGCTTCTGTGACACTACACCACTAGGCCTTTTTTTAGAAGAGAAAGTCTTCTCAGATGTTATTCCCCTGACATGCAGCCTTGCAGGTTGAGTTTTGTGGGGTGCACTAATGTCAACTGCCTCTCTTTTTGGTCAGCCTGTAAGTTGTTTTCAAACTACAGGTGCACTTCCATGGCTTCTTGACATAAGCGACAGCCATATTTGTAAATTCAATTTAGTTCACCAGCATAAAATACTGTATTTGGTTTGGAGTCTATTAGGAATTAGGAATGACACCAGACCTTTTGTTTGTGTTTTCAGTGGAGTATCTGCAGTGGTAGACTATAAAGAACCAATGTCCTGTGGTCCTGACACCATTAGTCTGTATTTATTCCGTAACCAAATCATTGATTATTGATGTCCTGTGTCATGTCATATCTACCTCAGAGAGGGACTCCTTGGCTGCCTCGGCCTCCTTCCTGTGGGTGCTGGTCTGGTCGTCATACATGGCTATCTGCTCCGTCAGTTTCTCCATTTCCTTCGTCAGACGCTCCACATACAAGTCCTGCCAGCGCGGGCACAGTTTTAATCTCAGTCAACCATTCAGCAGGAAGCTCATGCTGCCATTTTTAACGGTAGCAACCAGTTTGTAAGGCGTCCGATTAGAGCTTCCTCACCTGTTTGTATTTGTGATCTTCAGCCTGGGACTTCTCGGCCTGTGCTTTACGCGTGGCGTTCCTCATGGCCTTGATGTCGGAGCTCAGGTCCATGTCCTGCGTGTAGAAGAGACGGAGAGCCAGGTTCTCCATCTCCGCCTGCAGCTGAGACACTAGGGAGGGATATCACACACAGAGCAGCGTCACTGGAAGGCCTCTGTTCTGTCAAAGACACATGGACTGCTATTTAACACCGAGAGAGTATCATTTAAATGCTTAGGAAAACAGACCCAAAATAGACCTAATGAATGCTGATTTACTTTGTTTAGGTCAGTGGTTCTGGTTCTAAAAGCTTGAATTGCGATTACCCGGAAACAATGAGTAATAAACAAAGTAAACCGTCTCACCATGACTTCTCTCCATGGTGGCCTGGCTGACTGTGCTGCGATACTGGCTTCTCACAGCTTCTAGCTGGTCCTGGACCTGACGGCGTTCAGCTGCTGCCTGTGTAGTGTTCTCATTGTGTTCCTCCAGGCTGGCCTGGAGCCTGGCCAGGTTCTCCTGTATTCTGTACACCTCCTGAGAGAGCTCATAGTTGCGGCTGGCCTCTGCCTGCTCCATTGCCAACTACAGAAAACAATGAGATTAATTCAGACCTTGTGTTGGCTTCTTTGTGAAAAAGTGACAAGCCAGTCGACTAGTGGTCTAGACTGGGCTGTCCCTTACAGTCTTTCTTAATGTTCGCTGTGAGAGTAATCAATCTGACATTGTTCTTTTCAATGAATGTTAGATAACAGATAGATAACATTCACATATTTGACAGCGAGCCAGGGTTTGGTGAATTGTTGTTTTAGTTGTAACTGATTTAAATTTGATATACTCCGTAAAAGGTCATGTTAGTCTAACATGACTAAGGGGCGAGACTGACTGGACAAAAAGGATAGCAGATCTAAACATTACTGAAAATGTCTGTACAGTGGTTAATGTTGGGTGTTACGCTTATTGTGAAAACCCCCTTGAGTAGGTGTGGCGGGGCGGGTGGTTTTAGCACCATCTGTAGGGGAGAGATTGATGGGCGTGTGGTGCGCAGGACTCAAGCGGACTGGGGACAGGTGCGCACGATTACCTAATCACCTGTCTTCTTAGATAAGCAGAGCGGGAAAGCAGAGCGACAGATGGAACGCGGTCTTGGAAGGCTACACGCCTTACCTTTCCGACACGCCGGGCACGCGCCGCATACCAGGAATTACGCTGCGTGCCCTCGTATATAAATACATGGTGAATAAACGGTTCAGACTCGGTCTGCCAGAAACAAACTGACCTGTGTGTATCAATAACTTGTCACAGTAGGTAAAAGAGCCCCTCCTTTTTACCTAAGTTACTGATACACACACAGTAGGTAAAAGAGAGGGGATGCACAGACTAGCAGGGATTGTCAAAGAAGATGACATCGATCTCTCTGTAATAGACAGGTGCAAACCTTTTCCCTCAATTCCTCGTTGATTCTGTCCAGCTGTTTGTTGAGGCGGTTCTTCAGGGCAGTCTGGAAGCGTCTCACCAAGGGCTGGAAGTACAGTAAAACAACGAATTAAGTGTGTTGTGTGACAGGATATGAAGTGACACATTTTAGATTGACGTAGTACTGGTAAATGATAGTTGTTGCCACAGGGACATAGCAGCAGATTCACCTCTGTGTGTCCAGTATTAATAGCCAGTTGAGGTGCAGTTATAGAAGCTCAGATGTATAGTATATACTAAACATATACAGTAGATATGGCGCTATTATTATCCTCATTGCTGAATGTGTAATATTATAGTATTTGCCAAAAGCCTGTGAGTTCCTTTAATATAGCGTAAGCTACAGTACAGCTGCATACATGATTAGGGTCAAGAACGATCAACTCCTCGCCCTCGTCCTCTGCCAGCAGTCCCTGGACCTCCATGTTCTCAGCCGAGTTGAGGTACGACTGGGGAGGTTCCTCATCAACGGAGTCTAGCTCTGAGAAAAAGACAGAACTGGTTATTTTTCCTATTTTCTTTATTTATTTTATAAGTTACTTAATGTGTCAGTCTGTTTTTACTCTATATGATGTTCTTATGTTAAGGCATGCCATTTTGGCAGAAATAAATGGATCATTAATTTTATAAATGAATTACTGCAAGTATTAAGCCCCTTTAACATACGCAGTCTATCCCTAAAATGAAAATGGAACATTTCCTTCATGGGGTCATGTATGAATGGGAGCAGAGATCGATATTCAGGGAAATCTGTAGCCCCAATTTCTCAACTCAGCTCATTGGCTTGGAAACAAAGCAAATATGACGATTATATGACGATTCTTTATTCTAACATGTCCTACTCTGATAGTGGTCCAACGTCGCTTTAATTTTCTGTGATAATTCTAAAGTATGTGATAATGACAATAATAATAATGTCAAGCACACTAAAAGTGCAATCACTTTCTATAAAATATTAATCATATTTCTGGTATCTTGTCTTTATCAAAATCAAAATACATTAAAAAGAATTACTAGCTCCTGGTCATGTATAGTCGCTACCACAGTAGTTTGAGCGACTGGGTTAATATACTTGTATGTCGCTCTGGAAAAGAGCTTCTGCTGTTATTCTTATATGGACATAACAATGATAAATGCTATACATGTGCAAAGTATCCTGTTATTCTTTAGGTTAAAAATAGGTCATGTCTAAAGCTTGCTGATCCAAACTCTGTCAATAGGAACATATTATGCTGCATTTAGAGATATCTCTATTCGGGATATAAAGAACGCGAATGCGATGTCTGCCATTGCGTATGTGGTCAGCAAGGTCTCAACGGGATGTGGAAAGTGTCTGATAGCAGGTTTTTAACTCAAACATACCTATAGACTACAGGCAGGAAAAAAGCTCTGCGAGCAGTGTCCGCCTTGCGTGTAGTGTGCAAACACTCATTGATTAACATGGGAGTGGATACAAAGCAGATACGCTCTGCATGCAGTGTGCAACAGGCTTTCTTGAACTACTTTCAAAAGGCGTTTGCTACGCTTTATGACCGTGGCGAGTGTTGCTCGTGATGTGTATTAAAGGTGAAGCCACATATTTGGAACCTGTTAGGGTGTTTTATATATTCGTGAGTATTTGCCATCATCACTGTTAAATACCAGTTTATTACCTTCTTATTTCACCTGAAACTTATGCCGTCTCATTTCGAAATGAAATGCATAACATTTTAAATCGGAATATCGTGACACAACCCAATTGGAACAGGTGCAATTCTTCTGTTGAGTTTTACGGCAGTTGGCATCTATAAAGTATTGCATTGCCCTCATCTGTTGGACTGTCCCGTTACATCTAACTAATCAAACTGCTTATGTTTTTGTCATAATGCGCAATAGGTGGGGCTACTTAAAATACATTTTTCAAATTAAGTTTTAGAAAGTACCATTTTTGATTACTGCAGTTTATGAAATAAACTATGAAGTAACAATCAGTATTATTTTTTACCTCGTGGGCATTATGACAAAAACATAACCACAGTTGGTATAACAATACCAATAACAATCAGCATTTAAATGTGCAACACCGACCTCTGAGGTCCCAGAATTCGGTGTTACGCTCAAGAGGAAAATGTTCCTGAATGTAGCTGTATATGTGAATAGCAGGAGAGGTTATCCTAGTAATTTACCAGGAACTATGTGTGAAAGACACTATATTTATACCATAGCCATAAAACAATACCTCAAGTAACTATAGTCACTATATGTATAGTGATATAGGGGAATGCATATGCATAAAACGTTTTTTTTGGTAGGTTTAGAGTGTGACTTACGTGAGGTTACGGCTGCTCCATCAGTCCCCCCAGAGGATGGTGAGGCCGTGACGTTTGTCCCTGGGTCCGGCTGCTCTCTGTCACACTGACCCTCTGAGGCCCCCTGACAGACAGCAAACATGACAGGCATGCATTCTTATTATGGTCAACTGCATTGTGCTTTCAGAGATCCATTTCTGGATGTGACCCATTCATGTCACAGTCACCCTGAATGTACTTAGTTCGATTATAATAATAAAATAATAATACATTTTATTTTTTGGGACTTTTCTAAACACTCAAGGACATCTTACAATGAAAATACATAGATTTAAGAGAGTTGGCTAAAATAAAGCCAACTGATAAACATATTTTAGTAGTAAACATCTGAGAAATAAATACAAAATAAACTAAATAAAATAAAACGGTCTGGTGAAAGTGGAACAAAGGGTCAAACGTCATAGGCAACCTTGAAGAGGTGGGTTTTGAGGAGCTTAACAAACGAGGTGACCGTGGTGACATGTCGAATGTGAAGTGGAAGTGTGTTCCAGAGGTGGAATTGGGGGGGGTGACGAGAAGTCCTGTGGAGGAGGAGCAAAGAGATCGGGAGGGAGTATATGGCAGGAGAAGATCAGAGAGGTAGGAGGGAGCCAGATTGTGGAGGGCCTTGTATG